>VXBR01002272.1:322449-355050 GCA_013400215.1 Cisticola juncidis
AGCCCCGCGCATGCGCCTTGCGCGCGGTGAGGCTGCGGCATGGGGGGGTTGCGCCCCGCTCCGGTCGCGCGGGGAGGGGGCGGCGGGATAGGCCTGGGGGGGGAGCCGCTCCTCCTGGAACGGCACGGCTGCGACGTGTTACCCCGGGGCAGGTCGTTGAGGTGAGTTAGTCCCGGCTCCGTGCCGTCGCTTTGCCTTTGCTGCTCTCAGCTCCGGAAGGGAGGGGGCGAGAGGGGCCCGTCAGCCCTTATAAATAAAGGAGAGGGAATGGCCTGAAATTGTGTCAGGGGAGGTTTAGCTTGGACGTTAGGCTTTTCAGCCAGAGTGTGGTCGACCACTGGAATAGGCTTCCCAGGGAAGGGGACATGGCCCCAAGAGTGCCAGTTCACAAACCTTTTGGACAGCGCTCTCAGGCACGATGGGGGATTCTCGTGGCTCCCTCTGTAGGGCCAGGAGTTGGACTCGGTGATCTTACTGCAACTCAGAATACTCTGTGATTCTGTGAGAGTGAAGAGCCTAGAGGAGGAGCTGAGGTGACACGTTCTCAGCAGAGCTTGCATGAGAAACTGCAGGAATCTCCTGAACATCCTCCTGCTTTCCCTGTGCGCGTCTGGTCGTTTTATGATCCCAGATCAAAAACCTAGGGAGACGCAGTGTCATTTGATGTGTCCTGGGGCAGGAGGAATGCTGACCATGTTTGCCATGTCTTGTTGCAGGTTGGCAGCTGGAGCAGGGGGACTCTTGGAGCAGTAGCTGCAGGGACAGGACTAAGATGGGGTCACTTGTGCTTCGGTATAGCATGGAGCATCATCCAAGGTCGTATTTATACCTGTTTTCTAAAAGCCAAGGAAAGGTCACTTGTCAAGGTCATATGGTAGGCTGGTGCTGAACTAGTCTCTCCAGTCCAAATACATTTTTAATTCCGTCATCACCTGTAGCGCAAACAGGTGGAAATTGCTGATATAAGATAGATGTTGGGGTTGAGCCAGCACTATAGTTACACTGTGACAGGGTGTTAGGATTAGGGATATGGGAGATGGCTGAAAATGCTGGCAGCCATGGAGGACAGGAGTGGAGATGGGCCAGGCACTTCAGCAGTGGATGAGGGGAAAAGCAGAGATCAAGGTAGAGCAGTGCAGTGTATGACAGACACAAAGTATGATTCGTATATTCTTAGTTGTAGCACAGTAAAATCTCAGGGCTGTCTTCATTTTTTTCCTTTTCTTTCTGTCCACATTGTGATTTGGGGAAGGGAGGTTGATTCATAACAGACTAGTTTTCTTCCAACAATCCAGTGAGAAAAAGACAGCAAAACCAGGTTGTAGCATCTGTGTTTGAAACACAGAAATGAAATCCAAGATTAAAGACAATTCTGATTTTATGAAGACTAAACCAAACAACTGATGGTGGAACCTTTAGAACTGTTTATCATTAGTTTTAGTTCTCCTGACTGGGGAAAAAAATACCTGGCACATCACTTCACGGCTTTCGTTAGCTTATGAGATTGTACTACTTTGATAAACATAATCATAATTTGCTTTTACTGATTTTTTAATACGTGGAATTTCAGTGTGGCTGTTGCTTACAGCACATAAGGCGCCCTAACTGATCACAGGGAGAAGGAAAGGTATTAAAATAAGATGGAGAAAGTGAGAATAAATTTATGTCCATTAGGAGTTACATTTGAAGGAATGAGTTGCAGAAGTAGAAATAATTGAGAGCGCTTTGCATAGTGTGAAAAGTGGGGACAAAGGGCACTACAGGTGCCCTTTGGAATGAAGAGTGTTTCTGAGAGCATTTTTTATATTTTTCTGTTCCCATGTAATGGACAAAGGAGACTGAAAGTACAATTAGAGATGAAAAAGATCCATTACCATCTACAGGGCCTAAGAAAATCAAGTAAAATAATAAATAGTGGATACCTTTTTCTGACATTTTTAGTATTTATAATAACAAAATAATTAAAAAATATAAATGTGTCATTTAAAGTGTAAGCCACTGGCATATTATATTTTCCTGAACCCTTCTTCATCCCCTGGAGAAATCCCACTCTGACAGTCTCATGGGGAAGCAATGGTATGTACCTGCTGCCTTTCTAGTTCTCTTTGGCACTGCCAAATGGCTCATGTAACAAGTAAGCTGTACCCGCTGCTCATCGAGGACATTAATTTGATCCACCCTTCTCTGCATGAGTGCCAGCTCTCAGTGGAGCTGTGTGGGTATAGTTATCCCTCAGGCTTTTTAACTCCTATATGAAATTGCCTGATGAGTTCAGAAGCTATTGGGGGCACAATTATAGGCTAAGATAAAAATACAGAAAGCAGCTGTATTTTGAAATGAGGATACAATTATTCTATGGGTATTTCATGAGGTGTCTGCTGCTTACCAGAAAGTGTCCATCCCAGAACTGTGGAAAGCAACAGGTGGATGAGGAATTCGGTGTGAAGTGCTTGGCCGCTGTGCTGTGCTCAGAGGAGGAGAAAGAGGAGGAGGAGACGGGAGGAAGTGTCAGCTCCAGCTTCGTTTCTGCAAACGCTGTCACACAGCTAAAGCAGGCAGAGCACCTCGCAGCCATGTTATGTAAGGGCAGTAGGAGTACACTGTGTCCATCCTTTTTCTGGGCAGGAAGTCCATGAAAATGTTATGATAGGCTTCATAGCTGAGGGCAGAAAGAGCCCGCTCAATAGCCATCTTGGGTAAGGGAAAGGGAGCAGAGGGAACTGTCACTGTCTCGTTTGTCCCCTAAAGAGCCAGCGTCTGTTTCAGGAGAATGAAATGCAGCTGAGATAGTTCATGTGCATACCTGAAAAACATCTGGATCTTCTGCTGAAAGAAGCCTATCGTGAATTCTGAGCTAACTGTAAGCAACTCAGAAAGAAAAACACTGAGCAGCGTTATAGGCAACTCAGTGACAGATTCCTGACTACTGAGCAGTGATGATCTAAAAGGCTTCCAAAATAATTAATATGTATCAGATCGAGATTCCAATGTAGAGGTATGAACCAGTTGCTTAGATGCTGATTCCAGAAAAATTGTCAAATTTGAAATGACTGAGGTACGCTTTATAGCAAAAGATCAGTTTCTAGCGTAAAAATTAAGATGGAAACTGATAATGAAAGCAGAATAACCAGGTAAGGAGAAAGTTGGAGATGCAGTTTTCTACTGAGTTCTCATCCCTGAAGCTCATTCATCGACAATTATCCAATCAGTTTTGTTCTGGTTTTCAACAAATTCCATGTATAATTGCCATACCACGTTTAAAATATGACAGTCTAAGAAGCCGTTTACTGCTGTAAAGAGCAGTGTGGAAATGTAAAGCAAAATTTGAACTGTTACTTAAATCCTTGTGTATCTTTTGCAAAACAAACTTGCTTCAGAAGTAGCTTCTAAAACATTCTGAGCCAAGCTGTCAAAAAGTAAGGAACTGTTTTAGAGAAGTTTTCTTCAGTGTTAAAAAGACTGATTATCACTCCAGATTCTGATTCTGATTATCACTCCAGAATTATTGAAGGGGTCACATTTTTTTATTTTAGTGCTGTTACTAATCTTTAGTTTCAGACTTGTTTTCTGGTCGTGATCTTTAAACTCTCTGACTGGTTATGTAAAGAACAATTGCATTATCTTTCAGCATTAATTTTGAAAGAATAAGCTACTCTATCAGTTTAATCCTCTCTTGTCAGGTAGGTTCTCCATTTATTCCAGTTTCTTCAGATCCTTCCCTGCTCCTCTTTTTTGGTTTGCCTTAAAAAAAGATAGTTGTAAAGATCCGGCATACAAATGAGTGTCTTACTAATATAACATTTACATAAATGCAATATATGTAGTAAGGATATACTGAATGTAATAAATATGAATGTTTTTTACTATGATTTAAAATATATTATTTATTATGTGCTATATATCCTCTTTATATATACAATGTATATTGCATAGTATGTTGATAATACACGTATTTGGTATATACATAAGTACAATGTAATATGCATACCATTAATACACGTTATGCTAATATATAGCTAATTTTGCATGCAGTGTTTTTTTACTGCAAATTAAGTCAGGCAAGCTGAAGTATCTGGCATTTTCACCCCTTTATCATTTTAGCAGAACATAGTCATCGTGTGACCAGCTCTATTTGCTTTTCTGTTAGTATATCAATTTAACAGTCAATGTTAATATTGACTTTTTAAAATGTTTTATGTTTTCTGTGGCTGTTTGAAAAATGGGAAAGATGCTTTTAAACATAATGATGACGTTTTTTGTGTGTGTGTGTTTATTTGTTTTAACTGAATGTATTTATTATACCAAATCTCATTTTCAAATGCGAATAAAACACTGCTTTAAACTGAAATCTCAAGGCGGGGGAGGGAGGGGAAGGTGAGATGAGCAGATGATGTTTATGCAGTTCTTTGGTGTTACACTGTGGATGTGAGCAGTCTGCACACTTACCCCCTGATGAAGCTGATGGAACCTGGCCAGCCAGCAGCCAACACAATTTGCTGCTACCTGATAGAAGCTGTCCTGCTGAGAGAAACAGGACAGAGCCGTGGAGATCACAGCTGTAGAAGCAAGATAGAGCATGGAAGAAAGCGAGGCAGGCTCAAACACTGAACAGTTGTGGATCTTTAGAACCCAGCTGTCCCACATAGGCATTTTCTCATTTTTATTCCAGCAACTGACATCACAGAGCATGCTTTTTCTAGAAGTCTCTCTCATCCAAATATCCTTCCAGATATTACCAGATGGCTGTATTTCTGCAAATCAAGGCAGAGTTCCTGGAGATTTGTAAGGGCATATTCCATATGCGGAGCTCTAGTGTTTTATGAGGCTTTATTGCAAATTGTAGCAAAATGCTCTCAATTAGTAGATTCCCAACTCTGAAGTCTGTCTTTTGTCCTGCATTGATACTTCTTGAAGAAGAAAGCAGTCTCGGGTGTTTCTAAATGTTACAATACATGCAGAAATATTTTTCTTTCTCAGCTGAAGATAATCATATTTTATCAAAACTAAAATGCATTTAAATTGGTTGAGTGAAAATCTTTCTGAATCACTGTTTCCCTAGTTATTGGGAATATCTGCAGTAGATAAGAATCCTTTCTTCTGTACTTTTTTATCAGAGATTGCCTGTCTATTCTCTTAACTTTCTCCAGACAAAAGATTATTTGTTAATCATCCAGTGGAATTAATTTACTGTTTAATAAAACGAGCAGAGCATATCACTCTAAGTACATTATTATTATTATCTCACATAGATACACTTTTCATTCACATGAAAACTTAAAAATGGGGGCCAGCAAAAACTAGAAGGACATGCATGATGATAATAGCTGAAAATTTTGGTTTGCCCATGACAGCAAGAATATAAACAAGGGAAGGCTTATAAGAAGCAATGACATGGAATCTTTTATTAAACCAAGTGATAAAAGCTTTTGGCCAGTCCATTTCAGTTCTTAAATGGAAACAGCAAACAAAATGTCACTGAGACTGTTTGTGCTGAATTGAATTTGATTAAGCTTAGGCTTAGTTATGTCTTTTTGTGGAGAGTAATCTTCTACAGAATTCAGGAGTTAACTAATTAAAAATGTGTGAGTCCTCCATGTTATCACTGTAAAAGATCTGAAGGAGCTAGAGACAGCGAGAACCTTCCCATGGAGTCCTGCCTGAGGCTGCACACTTCAGAACCCCATTCCTATCTCAGTTTGTATTTAATATTCACTTTGCTAATAATGGTTTCTGGTAACTGAAGGCCACCGTATCTCAAATTATTACCATGAGAATTTTGTGTGTTATAATTTTGTCTAAGTTAATGTGTTTATTCATCTTTTGTCTGGAAAATTATTCTAATGATCAAAGCATACTTTAATTTCTAGCAGTTTCCTTTTGATAGATAAACAAATGTTAAGGAAACAGTGCATCTAAGGAGTCATACATTTTGTTTTAAGTATGTACAGATGTATTATCTTGGTTTTAATATTTGCAACTCCTCTTCTGGAGAAAAAATGGCATGTAATGATTCAGGTAGCAGCCCATCTACACCTACTGCTGCTGAAGCTGTTCTAGTAGCCTCAACCAAAATTCTAGTGTGAAAAATTAAAAGAGGTCGGGAGTTTGGGAGGGTGCAGGGGTGCATGCTTTTTTCTGTGTCTCTGTGTGTGGTATGTTTGTTTGGTTTGGGTTTTGTTTGTTTGGTTTTGGAGTTTTTTGTTAAATAAAGTAGCTATTTAGCACTTTTAACTCTACAAAATATTTCATTATGAAATATAAATAGCTGTTGGACTGGGTGTTTTTGGGATTTGGGTGGGGTTTTTTTTATTATCCCAGTTTCCTGTGAGGGTGAACCTGTCCAGCCACCAGTCAGAGAGGTATTCCCATCTCGGACCTTTGCCATGCTCAGCGGTGCATAGGACACGATTGGGACACACGCCTGTTAACTACTTGGCGGTCATGTCGGGCCCCAGCAGGTGCTGTCAGTGACAGGTCAAAGAGGAAAAGAAAGCTGATTGATCCGTTGCCTGCAGAGCTGTCCTCGCTAGCACCCCGGTTAGCACTGGTGGGCCGGGCTCCGCAGGCCGGGGGCGGTGTCTCCAGCCCCGGCAGAGGGGCCGCTCTCCTTGCCCGACCAGCTCCGCCCGCCCGGTGCCCGTTTGGAGGGGCCGGGCCGACCGCACCCCAGCCCTTCCCTGGTGGGCCGCGAGGCGGCGCTCCCTCCCTACAGCCACTACGGCCGCACCCGCTCCCCGCAGGAATGGTTTGGCCTCCCCTCGGTGCCCGCTTGGACCCTCCCACTCCGAGCGGCTGCGGAGGGAGCGGGCGGGGCGACGTGAGTCACCTGACTCCGCGCGGCGGGGCCGGGGTCGGGGCCATGTCGCGGCGGGAGCGGGGCCTGGAGCTGGGGCCGGGCGGTGCCGAGGCGGCTGCTGAGGATGCGGAGCCGGAGAGTCCTGACCAGTGCCTGTCGCTGCTGCCCTGGGACCGCTTCTCAGCCTGGTTGCACTGCGTGTGCGTGGTGGGCTTCGACCTGGAGCTGGGCCAGGCCGTGGAGGTACGTGCGCGGCGGTCGGGGGCTCCGCTCGCCCTGCGGCCTGCGGGCTGCGGCGGGGCCCCGCCGGAATCGGCTGCTTCCTCTGGCCCCGGTGTTGCACAGAGGCGGAGAAAGCTCGGCCGTGCTTGAGGAAAGGTGGTTGTGCGGAACCCCAGAGCGGCGAGCGAGGCAGCGCCCTGGGGAACCGGCTCGGCTGTCCTGGGTGAAGGCTGGTGGTTTTCGGGCACCTCTTCTCATGGTGCTGCTTGTGCTGTCAGTGGGCGCTTTTAAACGGTTTGCATCACGTTTCGAGATTGGTATGAAGTACATTGTCGGCTTTTTTTGCATACAAATAGAGCTGATTCCTATGGCATCTAGGTGTTAAAAATTGTGATAATAAGGAGAATATGAGTCGTCTTCATAGTTAACAGCGTTCTCCAGGTAGCTGAGGCGTGCAGAAAGGTACTCTACGGATTTGATGCATTTTCCTTCAGCACAAGCTGAATACCGGCCCGTGGCAGTGTCACAGCTACGGCTGCGACTCCAGCTGTGCCCTCTGTACAACAGGCAGGGACAGCTGTGGCACTGCTTTGGGAGTGCACGGGGGGCTCACAGTGCTGGGAAATGGAGAGAAGAATTACCGTTCGGATAAGTTTCACATCTTGTTTCACCCTGTTCACTATGTGACTGTGCAGCAAGCTGTTGGTCTTTAGGGAAAGTGTCATTTTTCTTGCCTGAAAGGGGTGCCAGCATAAATGCATGGCACACTGGCCTAAAATTCAACCAATCCAGCTATTATAGTACATAAAATACATAATTGTTGGCCATAGAGAAATGCAGGTAAAACCCCAGCATACTGTGCTAATGATCTGAGTTCTCTTCCCTTGATGTTATAAGGTGGTTTTAGCAGTAAAGACAAGTGTTTCTCTATAAGCGTTTCTGTAACTTTGGCAGCTGTTGTGCTCAGTGGCTGAGGGGAACCACAGCTCCTGTCCTGGCTGCAGACTTCTGAGCTGAGGTGCATAAAATGAGACTTAAAGTGTCTACAGAACTACATTTTTGTCCGGTGTGTAGCTGCAGGAAGTGTAATTAGCTTCTGTTTATATAGGAAGTCTGGAAATAAACACCTGCTAGTGAGCAGAATAAGTATGAATTCAAGTCTGTATGCTAATCTTCTGACTAAATGTGGCTAATTTCAGCATCATTCAGCTGCTGAAAGAGTTAGATTCAGGGTATAGCTACTTAGCATAAGGCAGCAAAGGAAAGTATTAAGAGTTGGAAAAAGATACAGTGATGGGTTTACTCCATGCAGAATGGAAATGTTCCACTTTTATCTGCTTTCAGCTTCAGTTGTGGTAATAATGTCTTATGCAGCTGGATATGATTTAAGTGAGGGGAAAAAATGCCCTGAAGGTTTTATAGCTGGAAGACAGAAAGATGCTTAGTCAGAGATCAGCCAGTGGGTATATTTGTTGTTTTCTATAGAGTAGGATAGTGTTATCAGGAGATAAATTTACGTATATTTAGTAGAACAAGATTAAATGAGATAATGGGATCTTAACTGTATGGTAAGATGAGGACTCTGCATGAAGCTACTGTTCCTGCATTGAACTTATGCTCTAGGTGTAGGACTAGGTCCCATCTTTCAAAGCCCTGAAAATTTCTTTGAAACATAATCCTGGAATTTATGTCAAATTTCCTCCACTTATAGGATAGCCACCCATTTCAGGAGTTTTGGAGTGGGTTGGGGGTTGTTTTGAGGACCCTTTTTGTGAAATTTAGGTGTCTGAATTTTGTCCTCTTTGCTGCATATTCTATTCCCACTTGCTTGCACAATCACTGATTTTGTACATCCTCTTTTTTGAAATAATGGTGCTTCCACATCTGAGGTTGTATTACATTGTTTTGATTTCGGTGTTAT
Organism: Cisticola juncidis; assembly: GCA_013400215.1. Taxonomy (NCBI): domain Eukaryota; kingdom Metazoa; phylum Chordata; class Aves; order Passeriformes; family Cisticolidae; genus Cisticola; species Cisticola juncidis. The sequence continues at coordinate 331,389 of VXBR01002272.1, forward strand.
AAAACGTATTACATGATCTGGTTTTTTTTCTGTAAGTACAAAAAGCGATGTCTGTGAGTTTATTGCTTTAGCTTTCACAGTTGTCATTAGGGACTAGTGTTCATCCTCCAATAGCTGCTAATAATGTAGGTAGTGTTTTGTGGTTGAATTTTGGTTACTCTAGCCTAACTTTTGATTGCAACAGATTTCAGACAACAGTGTGGTTTGAATGTAATCATCTACTGCATTTTGCGTGTACAAATTAAATCTAAAAAATGTAATCTTGCTCTTCTTTGAGTCCTTTTGCACCAAAAATCTCAAGTACTCTGAATATAACTTTTTAAATGAATGTGTGTGGTCTCTGACTGGCATCCAAATTACCTTGTAAAGAGGGATGATCAAGAAAGCTTAAAAGCATATGAAGATAAGGACTGAGACATAATATTAATAGCTTGCAATTGAAAATGTCCTAAAGATAGGAAGGTGTTCCAGGATTGTACTCTTAAAATATTAGATGGAAACTTAACTTACTGGAAAGCTTATAGCCAGCTTATTTTCATAAAAAACAATACTGTTTTTTCTTGCAGGTGATATATCCTCCACATTCCAAACTCACAGATAAAGAGGTAAGTCATAGTTGCTGTATATAATTTTGTTTTAGCTTAGGAAATAGATAAATATATTATATTTCAGGAAATATAACAGCTCTCTTTTCTTTTCCCTACCCTGTAGAAAACCAATATTTGCTATTTGTCTTTTCCAGATTCTAATTCGGGTAAGTGCTTTCTTCATTCTGTAGTCATCTGTTGTTGGACTAAACTGTGTTGGAAAAGAATTTGACAGGATGTATTCTGGGCTTTAGATCAAATATGTATTTATATATCTTAATTATTATTGCAATACAGAAATGTTGCAGCTAAGGTTAAATATAAAACTGCAACTGTCTGCATTGCAGTAAGGTCTGAGGATTGTTCTCTGGTTTATGTAAGTGTGTAAGACTTTCCAAATGACATTTGTGGAAACGTTTCAGAATACTTGGCAACTGAAGAATTAGCATCTTAACCTTGCTCTTTAAACAAAATAATAGTATTGTCATTGTAGAGAGAAGAGTAGGCATGGAATTTAAAGGATTTAATAAAGCAAATGGGGGTATATGAAACCCTCTTCTCACAAAGGACTAAATGTATATTTTCTAAGTTCATAACATTGAAACTGACTTTTATATTCAAAAACATTTAGAAAGAACAGTTGTGAGAGGAAAACCTGAGCTATCTTCTCCATTCCTGCAGTGCATGTTGCTGTGTGTGGTCCTACTTATTAAATTATTCTTGAATCTAAACTTCTACTCTTCTGCTGCTGAAGAGACATTGGGACATGTGGCTGGTGGGTTGGACCACCTGTAAAAAGAAATGGCAGAAGTTCAGACACTTCCTTTCACATTTATTTCTATACAAAAGTCAAAACATGCAGAACTAGCAATATGCCTGTAACTGTATTGTCTCTGTGCTTTTGGATGCTCTGCAGTATGACAGCTCGGACGGGGGTGATGCAGATGTGTGCTTTTAATGTGTGTGAGCTCTCTCTTATGTAATTTTACAAAGTATTGTGGCTAGTTTTTGTCCTTTGTCTAAATGTCACTAAAATTAATGGTTTCTCTGTTCTTGCTATTCTGTATGTAGAGGCACAGCTTCTTTCTTATGAGTTAACTGTATCTTTTAATTACTCTCATTGTTAGTAGTTATAAATGTCTTGAGTCTTTAAAAGGTATCTTGAAGGCACAAAATCATGTGTTAGAAGCAAATGTTACTTTCTTAAAAAATTTTGGTGTGTTTTTTCAAATAGGAGTATAGTAAAGTTGCTTCAGACAGAATAGGTAGATGTAAGGAGGTTTTATTTTCAGCAGGGAAAAATTCCACTCTTTTGCTTTTTATAATGTCCCTATTAAGAACTGTTGGCTCTTGATCATTCTTGGTAGGCTTAGGTTTCAAATGATTAGAGGGAATAACCTGTGTAAAACCTGCTTCCACAAGGCTGGAAATGTATCCTATCTGTTAGGATTTATTTTTTCATTACAGGCCTTAACATAAAAAGAAAAGCTTTATGTAATATGACAGTGAAGGAAGTTACTAGCTTGCAGCTGAATTCGAGGTCAGTCCATCCCAGATTTTCATGGCTCAAAAGATTAATGCAACTTTTTTCTCTTATTGCTGCAAAGAGATATTATTCCAGTACTTGTGGCTGTGACTTTAGAGGAGAAAATTGATTTAATCAATTTCTAGAGCACAACACTTGTGGTTTTAAGCTGACTTTTACAGTACAGTTATCTTTAAAATAATGCTTTTACTTTCTCTGCATGGAAAATTGAAGAAAGAATAGATGTTTACCAATCTTTTCTGGAAGAGCTTGTTAAATACGAAGATATCATATTCTGAATGATATTTCAGTATATTAATGGTTAAGGGTAATTTAGGTCTTCCCATGTCCAGGTTTTTATAATAGTTTGTGAGGATTTTTTTCCTTTGGATAAAGGGAATGAGCTTTGAAAAGTTGAAGCAAATATTTAGTGCTGTGTTATTGGCATGTGCTGTGGTTTTTTTACTGCATCTGTATTGCTGAGCACTAGTTATCCTGTTGGAATTGAATGGTCCTATCAAGCCATGTTTTGCTACTTTTGGTTTTGTCTTGGTGCATTGAGGGTTTCTGACTGCAGCTTCAAGGGATTCTGAGACTCAGACCTGGGTGCTCTGGACATGTCAGTGTTACTCTGCACAGCCAGTCCATCTGTCTGAGGAGTTAGGCTGTCTGTGCTTGCTGTAGCAGAATGTATGTGACTGAAAGAGAAGATGAAATGGAACTTTCAAGTCTGGTGAAACAGTTCCCTGGAGAATTAGTTACATTTTTCTTTAAGTAATTCATTTTGATAGAAATGAAGGAAAACTTTGCTCCTTGGGATATTACTGGGAAATCCTACCCAATTTTGCTCAGTTTTCAGCAATTAGCTTTGCAGCTTTCACAATGTTGAATCCTAGACCTGCCTGTGGAGTCACAGATTACTGCACTCATACAGTGTAATTTCTGTATGAACTGTATGGTGTAAAAAAAAGAGGCAAAGTGCAGCCATGTAGCAGGGGAATGACATTGCTAAGATGACCAAAACTATACAGGCATGCCAGTGAAATGGGTAATGCCAGTAGGAGAACAGCCATTTGACCTGTTTGAGGACATGATAGTCACTGTGAGGCGGTGACTTTTTTTTCTGTGTTGCAGACAGTATATTTACTGTTGCCAAAGATGACAAATTTTTCACTTATAAACATGTAAATGTTCACAAGAGCAATGCAAAATAAATGAACCAAAACTCAGATACCTCTTGGGCTGTAAGCAAGTGCTGATGTTAAACAAGGCTCAAACTCAGAGTACTGTGTTTGTTGTTTATCTCTTCCTCCATGTAGGTTGTCTTGGGGACACACAATTTTGTTTTAGATTCCGACAGTCTCCTGGAAGGAAGGTCTCACTGTGTTGTTTTCTGGACCAGTTGGATAGAGATCTACCAATTTACTTAAAGGTTGGAAATGTGAAAAAATGAAGTTAAATTTCTTTTGGGTAATGTTAATTTGTGGGTCTTCACCTTTACATGTAAGATTTGAAAAGAAAAATCTGTGAACTGGATGACTTGAAAGTCAAAACACGTTTGTTGTAGCATGTTATTATAATTATAATAATAATTAGTTTAATTACCTTTTTTTTTTATTAGTATGTTTTTGGATTACAAGGAATCAAATTGAAGCCCAGATCTATTTCATTATTGACTATAAACCTGTAGATCAAATTGTAAGAACCATTACTGTTGTGGAAATATGAAGTGCTTTATACCTCAATTAAAAAAATTCCAACCAACTTAGTCTGTCTCAGGTTCAACCCTTCACTTTGTGAAGTTACCTAAAAGAGGTAGCGGCCAAAAGTTGTTCTTGTCACATCCGCAGGGAATACTGAGGCCTCAGGGAGCCTGATTCTCAAACTGAATTTAGTTCTGTTTATGTGGCAAATACTTGAATTCCTGTTTGTAGGAAGGATGAAGCTGATGTCTTGTCTTTGAAATGTGAGAGCTTACTTCTTTAATAGTCCAAGAATCTTTTGTAAAACCAATACATGGAAAGACTAGGTTTTATCTCTTCAAGTCAGGGCTTTAAGGTTTTTAACTGCTAAAATCTTTCTAGTGCTGCTTTCCAGAATTATAGAAGTTGATTTATTCCTCAAGAAATTCTTTCTATTTTTGGTTCCACAGTGTGTCAGGAGAATGTAGATATGAAAATAGTAAAGCCAGAAAGCACAGCTGTTTCCCCATGCTGATGTTTTCTCATTGAAGTAGCTACTAAAAAAGAATGCTAATAAACACAGTAATCCTTCTAGTTTATTATATCTAATCAACTTTGTAGCTTGCAGGGAAAATAAGCTTGCAGGAAGCTTTTAAACTGTATGTTGAATGCTTCAAAAAGGAGAGCAGTAACAGGTGATTGTATTGAATAATTTCTTTTTTTTACAGAAAGATTCAGCATATTACTATGGCTATGTGTATTTCAGACAAGTTCGAGACAAATCATTAAAAAGAGGCTACTTCCAGAAGGTAATTTCGGTTCTTTTAGGAAAATATTAATTTGGAAATTAATCATTTTTCAGTGACTGTAGAGGAAGAAGAAAACGATCTTGCTCTCTAACTGAATTAGTTGCTAATTTATAGTGAATTGGTCTAATTTTACATCAGCTATGCTATGTTCCAGCTCTGCTGTCAGAAGAGATAGTTTTGTGTCTGGGTTTAAAAACAAAAAGTTGGGAAATTTTGGGAGTTACTTGTTTGCAATTTGCCTGTAGTCAGATGTGTGGTTGGCTTGCATGTGTGTGATGTGTGAGAAATGTCCCACTTGGTTGTTTGAGGGTAACAGATGCAGTAGAAACTGAGGCAAAGTGTTGACTTGCAATTCTGTTTTGTTACTCTTTATTCCAGTCGCTGGTCCTCATCAGCAAGCTGCCTTATGTCCATCTGTTTCGTACCATACTTAAGCATATAGCACCAGAATATTTTGAAAAAAGTGAAGCTTTCCTGGAAGCAGGTAGTGGTCTTATAATGTTGAGCTCTTACACGATCACATGCTTATTCTTGAGAAATAAACAACACTTTCGTGTTCTAGTTTGTGGTTTTGTCTTCTTGCAGGGTAGAGGGTTGAAATTTTAGCAGACTGTCTTGACTTCTAGATTGCACAGAGCTGATTGAATTCTGGATCTTCCCTGTGAGAGCTGGAGGTTCCTCCTAAAACACATCTAGGGTAGCGTGTGTTTCAGAACCAGCTGTTGAGAACATGGCAGCTGAGCTGATGGCAGTCCTTAGTTTGCCCTCTTCAACACCCAAGTCCTTTTGGGCAGTCTGACAAGTTTTGCTAAGCAACTGTACAAATGTCATCTTGCTTGAGGTTTGGGGTTTTTTGTGTGTGATTTGTTTGGTTTTAACTAAATGGAAAAAGCAACACAGCAGCACTGGTGAGAGGTTCCTCAGCCTTACTGCAGAGCTGAAAGAGCTGGAGAAGGACAAATAGAGAAGTTATTTGCTCTTTGCCTGGAAGAGCTCTGTTTTGTGTACTGTGCTTGTCCCATACAACTTTCATGGGTTTTTTTCACTGAGCAATAATTTGTGTAAACCATGAAAGAATTGCATTATTCAATCACCTGTTTTCTTGAGAGGTTATATTATGAGCAATATAAGCTCTATGTATTGTATTCATAATGGTTTACAAGAAAATGCTGGAAAACCTTCTAGCCAAGCTACAAACAAGCTTTTTCCTTAACTGCTGGTTTTTATTGGTTCTGTAGTAGCCAATATACATAACTGGAGATGTTCTTTTCAAATTTTTTTAGTATGTACTTTCACGGTTTTTCAGATGAAATTTCTTCAACTAATTGTAAGTCTTGTTGCTACAAAAAATGGAGCACCAGAGACAACTGTTTTCTTGAAATGAAAGTCTTTATAGTTTTAATGGAATGATACATATGTCTAAAAGGCTGTAAAACTTACTTAGTGTGATCCAGAGACAAGTAGAACTGCTGTGGACTATTTGCATTCATTGAAAGTTGCATTGTGCACAAAGGTGATTCTGTGATCAGGGTTTATAACCTGCAGAAACTGTTACATTTTTTTTTTTCAGTTTGTAGTGACATTGATCGTTGGCCACCACCAGTTCCAGGGAAAGTTCTGCAGTTGCCTATTATGGGTGTTATACTGAAGGTAAGGACTCCTGCACTTGTCTTCTCTGAGGGTGTTTTCCCCACCTTTTACTGTACAGTTCCTCACTGCCTTGTGCCTTGTTTTCATTGTCCTATTCTTCCAAACAGGAGGAGATGTTTATAGCACTCAGAGTGAAGGTCTGAGAGATCTTGATTAGGTGCTTTGATTGGTGGGAGGAGGGGAGGAACTTTTATAGTGCTTAGGTTAATACTTAGTTTAGTAGCTGATGTTTCAGCTACTAAAAAACTGATGTTTCAATACAAGTACTAATTGCAGTTTCTGTATTATCCCTCTGGAATTTGCATTCTGGGAGACTTTAGTGCTGATTATATTTGTCAAATCAAACATAAACTAGGTCAGTAGAAAATACCGAGAGTTAAATTCCAGTCAAGCAAATGAAATATATTGATGAAAATCATTCTCATTCCTTAAAGTTGACGAGCAAAAATCTTTTTTGTGCCACACACCAGAAATAATTGCTTGTGCTGTTTACATTTTCAATGGCAGTGAAATATGTCTGAAGAAAGCTATTAAAGAGGTTGTATCTAGCACACAGGGAAGAACTGTAGAGTTTAAACAGCTGTTAAGAACTGGGCCTCTTGTAGTCATATTAATTTCATAATCCATATGAAATGCAATTAAATGGATTTGATTAAATCGGAGGTTACAGCCAGAAATACTTTTTCAGCAGATACTCTCAAGTTCATGGGAAAACATGTGTACATCACCAGGGAGAGAAAGAAGTTTCTGAAGCTGTTCTAAAAGCAGAAATTTAATAAAATGATGCTGGGTGATGAGGAGGGTCAGATAAGTCTTGTTTGGGTATTGCCTGCATTTCTCTCATCAATACTTCTATGCAATATCTCATCAATACCTGTGAGAACTGAAATTGCATTCCTAAACTGAGTAAAGCCATGATTTATTGCCTAGTGATATTGTGTCTGGGTTTTTACACTACTTGGACAGTTTTAAGTGTTGTGTATAAATGACATCCATTTGTGCATACCAGCTTCTAGTATGATTAAATTTATAGTACTCAAGACTTACTGCAAACTGTGAGGCCAGAGAAGTATATTTACGTTTAGACTATTTGGATTCTGTCTCACTTGCCAGAACATCTTGATGTTTTTAGGAGAGAATTTTTTCTAAAAGTAATTCTGTACCATCTTAAACCCCGAAGACCTTATTTCAGATGATTCTTTCCAACATTTAGAGTTATTTTTATTGAAATTACAGTAATAGACTTTCTTTACCAATAGTTTCTTTTTAAACTGGAGTATTATTTTTATATTCTTTTATTCAATTTGCAATTGGAAATTCTGTAGGTGGAAGTTCTGTAGCGTAAATAGGCATCATGCTGCAGTATGTCCTCTTGAAGTATTACAGATTGTCTCTAAGTCCGCATTTTAACTGTCTGCTGGATTCAGTACAAGAGAAAATAAATCTTTCTTTTTCTTTCCAAGTTGCGGATTCCGACATATCGTGACAAGCCTGGAACAACACCGATAGTACAGAATATGCATCAGGTAGTGATTAGATACTGATATTGTATATAGCCCCAGACAAACTAAAGATCTGCTATCATTCTTTAAACTTAGTAGAAAATATTGGTAGCATATCATCATATACTATGATAATAATGAAATCCAGAATATTTGAAACTTTGAATGGAGTAGTCCAGATTTGGATTCTTCATAGAAATGATAGTCTAACCCAGTTACCCTCAGCAGGGAGAGATATCCAGGTCCTGGAAGAAGATAGTTGGCTGACAGAATTACTAATCTGAACATCCTTTTAATGTTTGGATAGTTTGGGTTTTTTTGGGGATGAATCCAGAATTTAAAATCTTTAGCCATAAAAGATGTTTGTAAAACAAATCTGTCTGTGTCTTTGTATGCAGTTCGAAACAGCTTCAGTATTTTATATATTTTCTGGACTGAAAGCCACATGCCTGTAACTGGGGGGGGGGGGGGGGGGGNAGAACACAAAGGTAGATGTGGAAATAATATACTATATACTGTAGCAGTACATAAATAGACTATATGTCTACTGTCTGTAAGCATTTAAGGGAAACCATTTCATTTAATACCTAGGTGTTCTGATGACTAAAAACCAAGCATTGCGATGTCTTTTAGGCAGATGCTCAGATCTCCATGGCTTTACCGACTGTTCATGAAGTAGATCTTTTCAGGTAGGAGTTTGGGCTGCTTAATTCCTAGTTGTGATCTCCCACATGTTTTTTGATTCATGACAGTTACTTAACACATCTCATGGCTTGTAAGCTAACATTTATCAGTGTTGATTTTAATATTCTTTTTCTGTAAAGTTTGCTAAAACACAGTTTGGATGATATACAGGCTGAAACTGCAATAAATAAGCAAATGCATTAAATGTTCCATTTTACAAGAGTATTTTAAATTTTTCAAATTACTGTTAAAGTACTACCACAAACTTCTTTTTTATGCCTTCATTAACCAAATAGGTATTTTATGATGTCAAATGTACTAAAATACCTCAATGTCTTTTTAGGTGTTTTTGTCCGGTGTTCTTTCACATTCAGATGCTTTGGGAGCTGGTGTTACTGGGAGAACCACTTGTTGTGATGGCACCATCGCCAGCAGAGTCTTCAGAAACTGTATTGGCCCTTGTTAGGTAAATGTAGTAGAGCTTTCTAACTGTGACTAAGGGAGTTGATTCCAGCTGAGTGGACCTTCACTTGCTCTGTGTGACAAAGCATTACAAATTTTAGATTTGTTTGTGTCTCTCATGAAAGTTTGCACTCAGTACGTAAACCAAGCTCATCCTTCTTGTATGTTGCAGCTGTATTTCACCGCTGAAGTACTGCAGTGATTTCAGGCCATACTTCACCATCCACGACAGTGAATTCAAAGAATACACAACTCGCACTCAAGCTCCGTAAGTAAATCAAACTCTCTGGAGAAGATGTTGCTCAAAGCCACTTGTAACCATAAATTTATATTAAAATACTGTTTAACTACTCAGGATTTCTATCATTATAGAACGAGGTTTAGACTTTTTTTTTTGTAAGATTTATCTTGCAGAGTGCAGTAATTAGCTGATTTAAGTTTTTATTCCAGTTAGATACAACAAAGAATTTACGAAACAATGCCATTATTAAACTAGACTTGAGTTTCATACATTTCTACAGAATAAGTCAAACTGCTAGTGTGAAACCAAGAAAAGTTCTTTTTCCATAGGGGTTTGTCTGTGCTACACCAGCTCCAGAGTAGCTCCTTGGGAAAATCTGCTGTAATTGTTTTAATTTTTAATTAACTGCTAGACAAAGTGACTTGTAGAATTCAACATCTGTACAGCTATTGTGTAAAGCTAAGTCAGTTGATGTCCTAGTTGAGACAGTTTAAAAATCAAATATCTCTTCACTAAATGTATTAGGTTATTAATGTATTAATGTAAATATAATGTTATTAATGTAAAGAAGTCAGAAATCAAGCTTATTTTTTTTAAAGTGTGAATGTCCAAAAGCAGTGATGTTTGAAACTGCTTTAAGGACATATTTTTTCCCCCTTTATTTTTTTTAAATCCTGTTCTTATTCTGAGAGCATACACCTCCAGTATTTCTTAATATGTTACTTAAATGCAGCTTGATTTGGGAACAGAGTGCATGTGTTAGATTCACTGATCTTTTAATAGGTAAATTTTTTCTAATGTCAGAATAGGCAGAGGTTGTTGATTTGGGTTTTTTGCTTGGTTTGTTGTTTTTTTGTTGTAGTTTTCCTCTCAACGGATGTATTGCCAGAGACAGAGAGTGGAGAAATACATAAACATAGGCAACATGTTCTAGATTGTGTTCCATGCGATTGGTTATGCAGTATGTAATTTAGTTGTTAAAAAAAAAAATCCAGGAAGAATTTGGTTAAACTTTAGTAACCCATGTTTCAAAATTCCATCCACTCTTCTGCAGCAAAATAGAAAGGTTGGTCACTACATGGACTAGTATTTGAAGTACAGCTGAAGTTGCCACGACTTTCTTATGGAAAACAAAAATTTGGAAAGATCAGAAATAGGTTTTTAAAACCATGGCTCTAAGAAGGTGAAGAATCCAAATGATGCTGATTCTGTGTATTTTATTATCTTAATAACTGGGGAGTTGGGAAACTTTTAGGTAATGTACAGAAAGTGTTACATTTTAGGATTTTTAAGACCGGTCTAACAAAATTATGATATTCTATTTTTAAGATGGCAGTTTCAGTGAGACGTATCGCTGTATTCCTCAACTCATGTTTGACTGTAAAATAGATAGCAACCCCTATATTGAAAAACATTTTCATATCTCATCATATCAGTGTGTCATGGGTTGGCACTGGCCAGATGTTAACGCACCCATGGATATATGTTTTTTCCTAACAACCACTGTGGGATGTGATCAAGAACAGAGCAGAACAAGCCCAAAACTTGAAAACAGAAAACAAAACTTTATTATATTACATAAGAACAGAAATAGAAAAAAAACAAAAAAAAACCCTCTAAACACACACAAAAAAACCCTAATCTTCAGTTCAGCAAGGGAGCGAAGATTGTCTTTTGCATCACAGACTGCACCCCAGAAAACAGAAGTCTACCCCTTATGTGTTTCCATGTCACCTGTGGCACTGCCCGGAGAAGTCTGCCAGGGTGACCCTCACTTTTCTATGTCCAGTGCTCTCACCACTGTCCATGGGCCAAAGCTGCATATAGGTCTCTTTTAAGGATGCTTGCATGCCGAGCTCTCCTCATCTTTCCCCTGGGGCTGAGGGTTTCTAGGAACAGAAATCTTCTCTTCTCTATTCGCTCCACTCTTACAGTGTCAGTCACTGCAGCAAAGTCGAGCCAGCTGCATCTACTTAAATGCAGTTTATGTTCTAAAGAGACTCAAGTTCAATCTATGGCTAACAATATGCAAGAAAAGTCTAGCTTAAAAGCCACTCCTCTTCGTCACTGCTCGTTCTGAGGTTCTTTTCATCTTCTTTTGTCATCTTAGTCCCAAGCTCTCTCTCTCTCTCTTCTTACAAACCACTAGCCACAAGAATCAATGTCTAAGAAAAGTTTCCTTCTGCCTTAGAAAGAATTAACAGTTCTTAGCTCCCAGCAGAGCTGCAGGCTCAGGCACTTGCAGGCTCAGCAACTCCCACATGCAGCTGGGCACCTGACGGAAAGCACCTCTACAGTTCTCCACCCCTCCATCCTGGATGAAGCCAGCTCGACTCCAGTCCCATTCACTCTCTTCCCCCACCGGGGCACCAGCTTACCTCAGCCCGGCTGCATGGTTCCCCTCCCAGCCGTGTAAGCTGGGCAGAGGAGGAGGAGGAGAAGATGCTTCTCTGCTGAAACCAGTACCCAAACGAGGAAGTGCCTCTGGGAGTCCTTGCTTTTAACCCCTTGTGTTCTCAGAGGTGTGTCCAACCCCTCAGTGGCCACTCCAGGTGCCAACATTCAAACCTGACCACTGATTGGTTTGACTACAACTTCCTAAAAACTCAATTCCCCTCAAACCAAGACACAGTGCTATAAATCACAAAATTTTCAGGCCTATGCTGTAGCAGCAGCACTTTTCTCTTACTGCCTCTTGTTCCCTTTGTACCCCTGTGCACCCCAGAAGCCAGATGCCAAGCACAGAGCAGACAGAACAATCTGGCGGAGTATGAGCTGGGGCACAGTGCTCTTAATGTGCTTTTGCTGCATGGCTTGATAACTGCTGCTTAAAGCAAGTGGGATATTAAGTGTCTCATCTTCCTAATGACATGCACAGTCAAGTACTGAGAGTTTGTTATCACCAAACCTTGAAAAGAAGCAATTTATCTTCCAAATATGGGTCTGACTTCTGCTCATTAAAAAAAAAAACAAACCAAACCACATAAAACCGATACATCACAAACCCCCAATAACAGATAATGTGCTGTTCTCACCATTGCAAGTGGGCAGAATTTATCCAAATGTAAGTAGATGATGTCACTTTTATCCTTCACTGTTGTTTGTACTTTAAGGTGCCTGTGTCTTATTTTCCAAAACAATGAAACTTTGATAAGCATTTGTGCTCTAATGTGCAATTTAAAACGTAACTCTTAAATGCCAAAGGAAAAGAATTTCAAGTTAAGAATTTAAGTTGACCTTTTGTATTTGTTAAGGTAGAAGCTCTTCCTTTCATATTTTAAACATTGTCATTACTTTTCTAGGCCATCTGTCATTCTAGGGGTGACAAATCCCTTTTTTGCTAAAACACTTCAGCACTGGCCTCACATTATCCGAATTGGAGATATCAAAATTCCAGGTAAAATAAAAGTACTTTTTACAGTCCTGAGCAAAGGGATCTAAGAGTATGCTTATTTATTAACAAACATATCTAATTATGTTTGATTTCTTTAGTTTAACGCTAACTAGATTTTCATGGATGTAAATCTGTCAAGTCAAGTTAGAATCTTGACTACTTTATGTCTTGTCTTTTCAAATCTAGTATCTTAAATGTAAAAGGTAGTAATACTCATTAGTATTAATGTTCTACCTTTTACAGAGTCCTGATTTTGTATCTCTACCAATAAAGTATTAAAACAAGACATAATGTTACTTATGTTAATTTTAATGTTAGCAGAATGTAATAAATCAGTCACAGCCAGCACAGAACATAAGACTTGTGTGAAAGCTGCGTTTGAATGTTACTGTAAAATAAAAAGTTGTTGACAATATTTTGATAATATATTTCTAGTCTGGCAATATTCCAGTGATTATTAATTGTTCAATCTGGATGATTTCCTTATGTGATTGAGTAGAATTTTCATGTAATGTTCGATAACATGCCAACATGTCACCACTCTTAATTATATGAAATTCTTGAATGTAGCTGTTTGCCACTACAGGTTCACTATCCTGTCCTGACAGTGGGACTGCATAAATATGAAATTAAGATAAAACACTATAAAATTTTTGTAGATGAAGTTAATTTTAACTTCTGAGTACACTGAATTAATTAAGGATTATGTACTGTGTTCAATATCATTAGGCAAGATTTTGCTTTACTTTAAAATACCAAGTCCATCTATGGTCAGAATACCTGTGGGGGCTGAGGGTAGTGTAGGGAAGAGATACCTTGCTGCTGTGTAGCTAATGTTTGGAAATGAGAATCTTAATCTGAAAAGCCGTATCAACAGGTGGCCTTCAAATCTGACATACAGTTTCAAGTATGAAACTCTAGTTTTGATGTAGCTATGGGAAGTGCTTAGTCAGGAAGTTCTAGAGGTCTGTCTACTGATCTTTAAAAAATTCTGGTTTATTTCTTTAGGGACAAAGAGGGGGTTCTGATTATTTTTGTTGGATTTTTTTCTTCATTTTCCTCTAATCTGCAGTTCCTAGAGCAATTTAACTGTTACTGTTTCTAAAGTCGAACATCCAAATAGATTTAGGAAGGAGGCTCTGCTGAGGCTGCAAGACTGAATATGGTTTAGGGTCTTCTGGCTGGAGCAGGATAAAATTGGGAAAACAAATCAAAAGCCTTTAATATGGCTTATGACAAAGGGGACTTAAATTTATTTTCTTACAACACTTAATCCATGGATACTATTGTATTTTCTTCTATACAGTTTTCAGTTAGGCCAAAGATTTGTTCCCAAAAACATTTACACCAAGAGGAGCAAAGGAAAATGGAATAAAAATGTGAAATTAAGAAAATAATTTTTCTCTTCTATATATCTGTATGTTAATTGGCTGCTTGGATTCAGAAGGGTCATCCTTTGGCTGGTTTTGTTTGTGGCGGTTTTTTTGGTTCACTTTTTACTTGTTGGGATTTTTATTGGTTTTCAGGTATTTGTTTGGTTTTTTTCTTCAACAAGGAAGGCATATATGAAGTGAAAAGTCTATTTGTTGTTATTCATGTGTTGTCAATGTCTCAAATGTTTCTTACAATATTAGATAGCCTTCAAGTAAGGTGGATTTATGTGTTTTGGCAGATGAAGTTCCAAAGCAGGTGAAAGTGAAAAAACTGAAGAATCTAAAAACTTTGGACTCCAAACCTGGTAATAACTTCAGACTTAAATTGCTGGTGTATTCATTTTAAATGGCATACCTTGTTTCTCCTTTGGCTATATGCTTGTCTTGGTTTGGAAAGACAGGTATCTGTTAGGGAAAGTTGGAGTTTCCCTTGGAAGGGAGAATGTAAAAACCCCTCCCTCAAAATTATTATAATTTTGCAATTAGGGGCTTTCAGGCAAAAGTATGGGAATAGGGGTAACAGTTCATTACTAGAAATATTAAAAAATACAAATGCAGTAATACAAAAAAACAATCAAGGAAACAAACAAAAGGCCTAGAAAACCCTGATGGATTCAGGAATATGACCTCACACCCTGTTGGCCAGGGTGCTGGAAGCAATCCAAATAAGTCCTCCTGACATGACAGATGTGGCTCTGTTGAAGTAGAAATGATCCTGTTGACAGATTCAGTGGTGGTGAGATGAGTCTGGTCTTCCAGTGGAAAAGAGGATGCGTGGGATTCCTATGTCCCCATTTTTATCTGGGTAGGGAGTAGTTGGCTCTTCCCCACTGGGTGGAGCATTTCACAATGGAATGATGTAATGTGTCATGTCACTGATGAGCCTTAATGGTTCATTAACAGAAGATATTCCCCCTCCCCCCACCGAGGGTGGGTGATAAGAAACACTGCCCCACCTGGTTTTAACAGCTGGTCTGTTATCAGAAAGCATCCATCCTCTTCCTCCCTGGAGTTACTTTATTAAGAAATAAAGAAAAAAGAAACCATCCTACAACTGCTTTCTACAGATGAAATAGAGTACACTTTTTTTTGGTTATACAACTATAATGCTCCTTTTTTCTTTAGGTGTTTATACCTCTTACAAGCCTTACTTGAACAAAGATGAAGAAATCGTTAAGCAGTTGCAAAAGGTAATGGTGTAGGTCGCTTCTTAATGGCAGCTGGTTTCTGTATTTTGTGTACTCCTGTACAGTGGTTTCATATAAAAGTGCACTTTGTGTAATTGAAATGAAACTGGATTCTGGTTCCTTTGCCCCAGTTCATAACAAAATAGATGGATATACACTCTCATTGTAGAAGGGGAGCTGCTTTGTTAGCAGCTTTTATAACTATATGAATGGTGGACCTCAGTAAGTTAGTTTAATAATTCAGAGAATTAAAGGTTTTCCATCCTCTGCCACCCCCACTCTGGTCTCTTTTTTCTAAAAGTTTCACACATGAGGTGTGTAAGAATCAGAGCTTGGAGATTTTAACTGATTTGCAAACACTCCCTTGTAGAAACATTTCTTTCCTTGAGTTTCTTTATATGAAAATAAAATCAGTAATTGCAAAGACAAATATCTGTACAAAACAACTTGATGCTATTGCTTTCCTTCCCTGATTTGGATAGGAATTGCTGTGTGTGGGCATATGGCAAATGAATACAGATTCATAATAAATATTCATAAAAAGTAAACCCACCACAACTACCTACATATTTTGGAGTAACAGACTGACTATGTTTTGTTGTTTTGGGTTTTTTTAAGGGAGTACAACAGAAACGTCCTACAGAAGCACAGAGTGTGATACTTCGGCGATATTTCTTGGAATTGACAGAAAGTTTCATTATTCCATTAGTGAGTTCTTAGACTTAATGGGGTTTTTCCATAAGTAATAAGGAATAGTTTTTCTAGAGTTACCCAAGTCCAGTAGCTCCCCAGTGTACCCCTGGAATCAAGCCTGGGTCTAGCACTGGGCCCAGCTGGCGAGGCACAGCTGCCTCCTGCTGTCATACCTGTCCCTTGGCAGTGGCCTCACTTAAGTCTTGGATACCTTGGGGCTCTGGCCATGCCTGTGCCAAGCCTTGCTAGAGCAGAGATGGCCACAGCTCAGACAGTCTTCTGTGAGTTAGTTCTAACTCTAATGTTTGGGTAAGAGACTCGGAAAATCTCTTCCAAACACTTGATACCAAGTGTGGTTACTGTTTGGAATCACCCATGATATGAAGGCACCTGTGGACTGTTTCCAAAGAAAAGAGAGATTATTTACCAGTGGCTTAAGTTCAGGATATAGATATTCTATGTGTGCATTTGCTTCCTCTCCTTCTTTGCCTCATGTCCTTCTTGAACTTTACTGGCTTAAAGTTCTGGATTTAAGAAGTATATTTCAGTCTGTATAAAATGAGCTCCTTCTTGTCTTCTCATGTGGTAAATAGGCACAACCCCACCCTGTACTAACACTGGGAAGAGAAAATGCTGTGGTCACAAGCAATAAGTAAACGCACATGTGGATTGTGTATCTTTAATACTGGTTATGCAAACAACCTTTCCTTTCCCCAGGAACGTTATGTGGCAAGCCTAATGCCTTTGCAGAAATGCATATCACCCTGGAAGGTAAGGAAGTACAATTTGAATGAGCTGGAAATTGGTAATTAGAGAAATTAAGGTGTGCTAATTTTTTTTTCTTCCTGTAGAGTCCACCACAGCTGAGGCAGTTTAGCCAAGATGACTTCATGAAGACATTGGAAAAAGCAGGACCACAGCTCACCTCAGGTTTAAAGGGAGATTGGATAGGACTTTACAGGTAATTTCTTTCATCAGCATAAAAAATGATGTAAATTAAAACAGATCAGTAATGTTAATGCTGGTTTTTTTTCCTGAAGAAACTTACAATCAGAATTGATTTGAATAAGGCTTTCTTTTAGAATATATGCTTTAAAAGAAATTGATAGTGCTAAGTATACTTTACTTGCTTAAATCTCTCTGCTAATGTTACAGGTTTCTGTTGATCAGTGTTGTTTGTGATTTTATTTCTAGTTCTAGCTTGATTTCTCCTTCCAATCAAACACAGAGATAAAAATTAGGCTATTTCAATTTGAGCCTTGATTTTTTTTCCTAGAATTCCCTAATCTTTGTGTTTCAGACACATCCTTTACATTCTTTCCTCAAACTTTGTCTTAATTAATAGAAGCACCTGTTAATTTCTACTTTAGAATATTACACCTTTTTGAAAGTAGAAACGGTTCTAATATCTTACTCAATCTCAAATGTAATTACATTTGATGATGTAGAAAACACTGTTGCCAAATTGTACATAAAACATAAAATATATTTTTCTTTGGTGTTTTACCAGGCATTTTTTGAAATCGCCAAACTTTGATGGTTGGTTTAGAAGCCGGCAGAAAGAAATGACACAGAAGTTAGAGGCCCTTCATTTAGAAGCACTCTGTAATGAGGTTAGAAAAATGTATGCTTACAATTATATTTATCGTCTTGTAATAAAAATACATTCTTCCACAAGTCAATTTTACTCCTGTTTTCATAGGTCAAGCATGAAGTTGTTAAGAGTTTTGTGAATCCTGTTCTAGCAAAACATGATTTTGTTAAATAAGTACAAGCTAGAATTGACACAGCAAGAGAACAGTATAAAATACACTTCACTTGTCATAACACTGTAATCATTTGTAAAACCTACCTTTAGGTAGTACTTTTTGTTTTGTTGTATATTTTAAAATAAAGTACACACACCCCCCAAAAAAAGCTTTTTCCTCTTACTTGACAATAGCATTTTATTCAGCTTCCTTCCTAGGCATCCTTAACAACATATTTTCGGTTAAGGTACAGTTTGTAGCTTTAAAGGTAAAAATTTAGCACCTTTGACATTCTAATTGAAAGCTAATTAGATACATTTAGTAAATAAGCCTACAACTGATCCATAGTAATGGAAAGCTTAGAAGTGAAGTCTGTTAATAGATAACAAAATGCCACATAAGTATTCTGATGTTGTAAGATACATTCCTTAATTACGAAGGCAAAATGGGTATCAATATAATTTGAGTTGGAGCAACTGATGGAGAAAGGAATTGCAAATGAAGATGTTGTATAGCCAGAGAGCGAATAGGAAAGGCAAAACCAAAGAAAGGCAACACCACAGCTTTAAAACAAACAAAATCGCTCTGGTTATTTTTCACAAGCCATTTGTTTTTATCCCTTGCTTTGTCAATTCCCTAGAACTACTAATGTAGCAAATCCAAACAGATTACTCAAATAGAGCAGACCAAATAATTTGCAGGTCAGTTATACAACTTAGATTCTATCTAACTGTATTTGACATTAACTTAATCAAAGAAAAGGAAATGTGTTACAAATTTATTACTGATTCTGCTCCTTTATTGTTTTTTCTTTTGTTCCACAAAAGAAATGTTTCTTTGTACATAAACTGAAGCTGGGATCAGATAAGGATCGGAGACTAGAGGAACGAGGGTCCAGCCAATATGGTTATTTCACACGTTCTCCCCTTTATTCCTAGAGATGGCGGGTTAAATACAGAAAGAATAGTTTACAGTAGCAGGTGCATTCTATTGGCAGTGAGAGTGAAGAAATATGCAAACTATCTCAAGTTAAGGTAGCCACGGTAGTGTCAGCGTGATTGCTCTATTCTACTAATACCCACACCTTAACACAATTCCTACTTCGAGGTAAACTTACCTAGCACTACGTAGGTTGGACGTTCGAGGCCCAGTAGGCCCAAGTCTGAGGCCCAGTAGGCCCAAGTCTGAGGCCCAGTAGGCCCAAGGCTGAGGCCTAATTTGGGATAGCTCTATAAGTTATCTTGCTCCTGCTACAATAAACAAGGTCTTAGGTGAGTTGTAGCGGGGTAGGGCAGCAGAGCAGAACTTCCAAAAGAAAATTCACTTGATTGTATCTTACTAGTTATCAACTGTGATCTCCTCTGATGACCTAGAAACAGCAAGCACTGCCCTGAACTGCTTTAATACTGCATTGTGCTGGCAGTTCTGATGGGTAATCATTCGCTGCCATTTTGCATTGTAGATGCTCTTCCTCAAACTAAGCCTGTTCGGCAGGATTTTTTTCCGCTGTTAATTTATTTGTATTGTGTGCAAATAAATCCAAGTTTGTGTGCAAGTTTGCTGTTATGTGAAGTACTGGGCAAACATGCAAATAAAGCAGATTTTGCAGTTCACAGTAAAGACCATGCATGAGTAAAATGAGGGTAGCAAATGGCATAGGAATAAGAAAAATACCTATTCTGAACATCAGGTGTAGACCTCTTTTGAAAATTACACATGTAACCATAAATAATTCAATGCCTAACTTTTTGTATTTTAGAACTTGGTTTTCTGGAGTCAAAAGCATACTGAGGTAGAAACGGTGGATCTTGTCTTAAAGCTGAAAAATAAACTGGTAAGTAACTGAATTGAACATGACTTAGCTACATAAAAGCATTATATAGTTGGTTTTGTATGTACATGAATGAAAATACTCTTCATGATCTAGGTAGTTTAAAGAGTCAGTCAGTCATTCAGGCATGAAAAACAAACACAGTCAATTTCAGCCATGCCTGAAAAGTTATTTGGCTTCCCAATATCATCAAGCTGAGCTGGAAGCATTGTATTGCTGGTGGTTTCTTTTTTGATTGGTTGAAACTCTGTGACTGATCTGAATCCTCAAGGAGGAAGAAAGAAATCAGTGTTGTTTTCACTGTTGTGTGGATGCTGAGGAAACCTGCTGTTGTCCTAATTCCTACTCTGTCAGCAATGAGGAATTCATTTTCCAGATTTTCTAATACATTACTTTGATATTTCTTAAGGTAAACTTGTGTTTTTAGTACAAATCATGTTTTTCTGGTACCTTTGCAGTTGCAGGCTGACAGAGAACATCTTCCTGTGAAAACTGACACGCTGAAAAAGCTGCAGACACACATCAATGATATTATACTGGCATTGCCAGATGACTTGCAGGACATCTTGCTCAAAACTGGCACAACATGATTTCTACTGGGCTTTTTTGGTGCAGAAAACCAAAAGACAAGTAGTCTCACAGAAGACAGTGACTTACCAAGTTTGGAACACAGCTCTAAACCAGTACAATAACACTACAAGTGGGTTAATAGTACAGCCCACTATATCATTTTCACTGTTTTTTCCACTTCAATACCAAGGCAACTAAAGGGATTATTGTGTCTAATACAATTTGAAATAAGTGCTCTTAAAGAATAATCTGTGGGCATATGAAGCTGTGCCACAACATAGGACTACAGTGCAGTGCTGGCATTGCAGAATGTTTTCCAATTGGTGCTGCTATACCCAGTCCTACTCAGGGTAATATTGATCCTGTACTGTCCTGTTGATGTAGTGTCTGATTATGTTTCTTTTTTTTTTACTTTTAGTTTTTAGCTAGTGATAAGTCCAATTGACATATTGGTGATTTGGCCAGAATGCATTATAATTGAAATATTTTACTGGCAAATCACAGCTTTTAAAATTGTTTCAGGAACAGCTGAAATTATCAGTTCCATTCATAACTTTCTGCATTTCTCCTTCTTACCATCTTTCCAAAAGGATACTGATTTAGCATCTTTAAAGAAGAGAAGGCAGCTGGCAAAAAATTCTTGAAGGGAAGTCTTTTCCACTCACTGTCAGTTATCAGGGTGCTCCTACATGCCTTAAAGTAATTACAAACTAATTTGTAGACA
This sequence comes from Cisticola juncidis, assembly GCA_013400215.1. Taxonomy (NCBI): domain Eukaryota; kingdom Metazoa; phylum Chordata; class Aves; order Passeriformes; family Cisticolidae; genus Cisticola; species Cisticola juncidis. The sequence goes on from VXBR01002272.1 coordinate 352,111, forward strand.
TCCAGGATTTCAACTGGATCACTCTTGCAAATGTAAGCATGCAGTACTCATCACAGGAAATAAACACTTTGGTATTCTAATAGGGATTTTAAAATTGGTGATTTTGGTAGAGTTAGCTGCTACACAGTCTGTTTCAGTTGGAGATCATACCAGTCAGCAGCTGTTATAATGTTTGACATTATTATTTTTGGCTTACCCAGTCAGGTGTTTGAGGAGGTGATGAGGCTGCAGGGAGAAAATGTTGGCTTCAGCTAAAAAAAGCCTCTGAATTGGTCAGACTGGCAAAAAGAGATTGTATCATGAAATTATTCTCAGTACGTGCATACAGCAGACATGCATAAAGAGTAATTTTCTCTTGCATATTAAGCATTCTTGCATAACAAGAATAGGATATTTTATCTCTTTAAACAAGTTTCAGTGGTATATAAGAACTCAGCTGCTCCAGGTGGTGTTGCACTTCGACCAGTTTCAAATAGAGTAAACACAGTGCTATGGTGTACATACAGCATATACTTTTATATGTCAAGTGGATCACAGTTATTAAAAAAACCCACTCTGCTTTAAAGTGCTTGGGTAGAATTTTTAAAATCTTATTACATAATCTTGCTATAAGAATATGCTTTCGTATAACAAATATTTCATACCATCTTTCTAAAAATGTCTTATTTAGATATAAAGTGTCACAATAGTATTTTTATGAAAATAATGTATTTTAATACTGTTATGTTTCGTATACAATTGCGACCAAAAGTTTAATGTATGTTTAATGTTACTTAAACTGTACCACTTCAGCATTAATTGCTAACTTGCATTTTTTTTTCTTTTGCACACCCTGATGAAAAGCATTTCTAATCCAGAAATTGGCCATTCTACTCCAGTGGCCATTCATACCCTAAATTATCTTAACTATTTAACCTGGAGCAGTGTTGCTTCTTGTAACCATGTAAACTGGTAATAACTATGATAACTAGCACATGACTGCAAATATGTATTTTTTTAAACAAAAATAAAGAATTTGAATTTTTTTCGTTGTAAATTTTGTGACTGAGGTGACGGGTGTGTTTGGTTTGCTTGGTTTTTCTCTTCTCCTGTGTAAGCAAAGCTGTTCAGCTTGCAAAGACTGCTGCTTGATGAAGCTGTGCTCTGAGCTGACCAGAAATGTCATGGAGTGGTAGTGTAGTTTGATTATGCATCATGGTTGGGGATATGACAGACCTGCAGGATCCTCAGCAAAGCAAATGGCAGGGTCTGGATTCTAAAGCAAGTGTTTGCTAGATTATACTCAGAGAACTGAAATAGTGAAAGGTATTTATTAATGTCCCAGATATGTTAAGAATAGGCCAGCTTGGAGATCCAGAAGGTAACTATCCTCATGCACAGGGAAGCTCAACTTTCCTAGCCTCCAAAAATAAGTTTGAATACTGAATGCTCTGAACAGAAGATAGGTAAGTATTGGAAACCTAGAACTGGACTCTTCAGATTACAGCTTCCTGATAGTTCTCATGGTTGATCAGGATCATATTAACATCTTAGACACAAAATAGATTTAAGGTATGATTTATTTATTTTATAAAAGTACAACTTTCCGTCTTAATTTACACCCAGTTTTGGGTTCAGAAGAACATAACTTAGAATTACAATAAGGTTTTCAACATGATTTTTAAGAGCAGTTGCAGATGCCCCATCCCTGGAAGTGTTCAAGTTGGGATTGTACTGAGCATGGAGTACCTAGTCTAGGTACTAGACTAGTACTTAGTCTTGTCCATGGCAAGGGGGTGGAATGACATGATCCAACCCTTTCAACCCAAACCATTTTAGGATTCTGTGAAAAGAACGGCCTCACTTGTTCTGGCTTAGTAGCCAGATATTAGGATCTGGTTCAGGACTATCGTAATAAAGATCATTAACAATGTTTTTCTTTAGTAAAGGATAAGTAAATACCTTATCTTAATAGAATGTTGACCTTCACGTCATTCAGTTTTACTTTGTTATTACATCCCTGTGTCTGCTGCTCCCTGCCTCGTCAAGTGAGAGCAGTTTGGTGCCAACGTTCCTCCTGTGCTGCAACTCAGGGCCTCGGGGGAGGGTCAGGGCAGGGTGAGAACATGGCCCTGCTGTCACCGGGGTGCCTAATAATTACTGTAGTAGTGGAGATATGTATACACAATAGTAGTATAGTAATATGTCACAGCGCTGCCTTTTGTTTCTTTCGGTTTGGTTTTTAGTTTGGCGGAGGGAGGGCACTGGTTTTGGATAGTTTTTTGTTTCTTTAATTAACTGCCCTTGTCGCTATTGGGGTGCATTTGGAACGTCTCGGAGGATCGGTTTCACCAGTTTCTCCCTGCCTGCTGGGAGAGGAACCTGTTGCCGCCCCCGCGCCCCGCGGCTGGGAGCGAAGCGTTACCGGGGCTGCCAGCTGTCCCCACAGCCAGGGCGGGGCCCGCCCGCACCCGGCGTGCCCCGCGTGACCCGGAAGCTGCGCAGGGCGGGAGGCCGGGCTTGCCTACATCCCCCGTCGTGCCTCGGGGTGATGGCAAATGAGTGCGGGGCCCAGAGCGTCGCAGCGCATGCTGGGAGTCGTAGTTCCCGGCATGCCGGGGCCGTGTGGCGGAGGGCGGTGCCGCAGCCGGGGGATGTGGCAAGCGTGACGTGATCGTGTCCGCGTTGGAGCCGGGGCGGCCGCGGCGAGCGTGACGTGGCAGAGACCGAGCGAGGTCCCCGGTCACAGAGCATCCGCCGCCGCCGCCGGTCTCCCCTCGCGCGCGGAGGGATCTGTGCGCGCACACCGGCCGGGCCGCGCTCCCTCCCGCCCTCCTTCCCTCAGCGCTCCCCCGCCGCCGCCCAGCGCCGCCGGAGCCGCCATGGGCCTCACCATCTCCTCGCTCTTCTCGCGCCTCTTCGGCAAGAAGCAGATGCGCATCCTTATGGGTGAGGGCCACC
>VXBR01002272.1:355121-376065 GCA_013400215.1 Cisticola juncidis
GGCGGGAAGGGGAAGGGATGGCGATCAGGCAGTATTTGCCCTTCCTTTTCTCCCGCCGTGTGCCCGTTCCCCTCCCTGCCTCGCCCGCCGCCCCTCGGTCCCCCCGGGCACGGCGAGGCCGAGCCCCATTCCCGCACCTGCGCCGGGCCGCGCGCGGAACAAAGATGGAATTGCGGCCCGGCAGGGCCAGGGTCTCCGGGCGAGGGGCCGAGCGAGCCCCGCGCCCCGGCCGTGCCCTCCTGCCCCGGCAGTTTGGCTCTGCGAGCAGGATGTGACAAAACCTGGTGTGTGCAACACCGGAGCGTAAGAACTGCCGTATAATGGCCGATTTTCGGTAGCTGTAGGGAGCTGTAGTGTCTATATCTGGACTCTTGTGAAAAAGCCTCTGTAGGCATTAGTTTTGTGCCTCGTGTACAAACCAATAAAACCCTCTAGGCAGCTCTTGCAGTGTTTGCTTAATCTTACTGTCTCCTCCCATATGATTTATTTTTAATAGCCATTGATTTTGAAATTTTCTGTTCCCTTGAAACGGACTGTGTAAGAGTTGAAGCCAGTGGCTCTTGAAGATTCTCACTTTCAGATTATAGTTCAAAAGGTCAAAGCCAGCACATACTGCATGGGTATTTCCTCATCCGCTTGGAGTTCTTCCTTGCCTTCTTCCACCCACCTACCCACCCCTGCAAGCTTTATGTACAAACGGTTCTTAGCCTCTAAATTTTTTTCAAATTCTGTTACCAATATGAATGAAATTTGGTTCATGACGGTTGACTGAAGTAGCTTGTCCTAAGGAACTAAATAAAGTTGTAGTTTGGATATAGCCAGCAAGGAGAAAGGGTTCTAACTGTGAAACTTCCTGGCACACCTGTCCCTAATGCTGCCTGGATATGTTCAGCAGACACAGTAGTGCGGCTATTTTAAATTATAATCTTTCAGGTTCTCCATATATTTTGTGTTGGCAAAGTTCATTATTGCATACCCAAGAATTTTTATTGTGTCTTACCTGTTTGAAATTAGAGACTTCCATCCATTTCAAAATAATCGGAGTAATTTTAGTCTTCAGTACAACTTAGTACATGTGTTGGTTTCAAAGAGGTAATTTGGTTGTCTTCCTAACAGATTCTTCATACGACTCCTAATGAATGAAGTCTTCAACTGAGCTTGACTGTAGGATGTAGGATGAGACATTGTCTGTGGTATTTGTTGTTCTGTTACTTTTTGCGAAGTACTGAAAACAGAAAAGTGATGCCATGCAGATCTAAACTGCTTGCAAGGCTGTTCACTGGTAGGAAATCAGATCGAATTTAGGTTAGAGATGGCTTTGGAAGGTGCACTTTCTAGCAATTGGTTCAAATTAGTTTATTTTCGTATTTCTTATAATTTTTTATTTTAGGGCCTTGTATTAAAATGCAGGGCTGGATCAGGGCACAGATCAGCACTATTTGTTTGATTGTATAGAAGAGTAGAACTTGGGATATGTTGTGGTGAGAGTGTGTTATAGGATGTAATCTGGATGTTTAGATGCAGAATGTTACATGAATATGTCATAATCTATGTATAACTGTAACACTAAAAATAATGTCTTCATAGTATTCTACATCATACATCAGCAGTTTGAGGACAGATGTCTGAATGACTACTGGGATAGAAGTAAAATTTTCCTCAAGGTTATAATGTTCAGTGTATTGGAAATGGGGCTGTACAAGGCCAAACATATGTTTCCATGTGTAGATGACAAATTAATAACTTTATGGGATAAAGTACTTAGGAGAAAAAATATTATGTAAGTTGATATCAACAGATAATTAATTTGTAATTGGAACTTCCTTTTCACAGCTTTCTTCTGTTTCTGAAGACCTGAAGATAAATTAGAATTAATTTAGCTCCTAAAACAGACTTTTTGTTATAGAGTTCTGCAGAATTTGAGTATTTCTCATCAGGGACTATTACCAACAGTACTCATTTTTTATTTTCTCTAATTCCATTTATGTTAAGAAGTGGGCCTTTTATTAGTCTGCTACTGAAAGTTTTGTGTTTTTTTAAAAAAATACACTTGTATAAGTAAGTATTTTTCAAAAAATATTAAGTTACTCTTTGGAAGAAATGCATGAAAAGAAGATTCATGTATTTTCTATATAAATAGGCATAACATGAGGGAAAAGAAAGAACTGTGGGATAGGGTTGAATGTCTGAAAGTCAGATTAGGCAACTGGGACATTAAGAGTAGAAACACTGAGTCCTAACTTGCATGTACCTGTCTGTAAAACTCTTCACTGATGTTTTTTTTGTCCTTGAAAAAAAAGATACAGATTCACTATGCACCTTTCAGTACCATAATTTAGTGTTCTGTGTCTTGGTATAGTTGTCCAAGTGTTAACTGACATATTAACTACTCAGGAGTTTCAAATACAAAGGTAATTATTAAATGCATTGTGTGGAAAATGTCAGATTCTTTGGGAATTCTATCACTGTAACAGATCGTAATCATTTAGCTGTTTTTCATTTGGGTGGGTGCTGTTTTACACCACGGTTGGTTTGCATGCTGTTCGCTTTCTATAGTTTTTAAGTAGTTTTGTGCTGTGATAACAGAAGCAGCTTGATTATCAGACACCAGGGATCAGAGTAGGAAGTTGTTTAATGAAGGATGTGATGTAGTCAGGGATGATGTTTCTAGGGGCAAGTGAACTAGAAGCTTGAGATTTAGAAACACAACTGACAGGCTGTGAATAAAACACTCCTTAAGAGGAATAAAGGGCTTAGAACAACAGTGATTTTAGCAGCACCTGAAAGCATTGTAGGTAATTTTTCTCCAGGTAGAGGAAGAGGATATTTGATTCAGTTTAAAGGTGAATTGTTGCAAATACAGGACTCTGCTTCCTATGTGTACTTTATTGTAATCTTGGTGCTTTGCAGTACAATTGCTTAATGTTATACCCTTTATTTAGTCTCTTACACCTCGGTCTTGACAATGGTCAGTCAGGCTGTAGAATCACAGAAAATGTAGAATTGGAAATTTATTTTGTTTGGGCATTTACGATGTGGCTTTTAATCTTGGTGAAGTTTATGATGTGGCAGTAGCTCATTTACCGGGACTCATTTAGTGTTCCAGTTCAAATGTAAATGTGTTTATTCTTGGATTACTAAAAGCAATAGTTATACTTCTACCAGCTCAAAAAGATTAAATGTGATTTAATGCTCTCAAATTATTTTAAAGGGTGGTAGGTTGCAAATTGGAGTAAGAATATGAATGGAGGGCATGCTTTTCATAAGATTTGCAGTTTGGCCAAAAGAGGCAGTTTTTGTAAATAGGGTCACGGGGATTTGCATAAGGTCCTTCCCTTAGTTAAGCTTCTTCCTCAAGTGTGAAATCAGAAGAAGAAAACATGTACCCGTAACCCCACAACTCAGCCTGCCTCAGTGCAAAGTCCAACAGCTTAATCAAGAGTTGTGGGTAAGAGTGGATTTAAGCGAAGTCTGGGCTTTGTGCTTACATAGGCACTGTAGCCTTCTGCCAGCATCACTGAGGTGCACAAAGATGGAGTGGGTAACTGGGGCAGTATTCTCATAATACAGCAAGTAGTTTAAAATTCTTGACTAGTTTCTAATTTCTTAACTCTGAGTCATGTCTTCAAATGGATCTTGATACCCTGTGTACATTCTTTGGAATGAGATTAGCTTTTTTCTTTATCTGTGTTGTTAGTATAAATGCAAATACATTCAAACAGTTTGTGTAGACAATGGCATCTTTCCTACATTGTTAGTTGTAACAGGTCTTGTCAGTGTTCATTATATTGATAACAGTATTTTTTTTGGTGGGGAGCAGTAAGAGAAGAGTTTTGAGTAGTAGTTATAACTCTAATTGGTTCACTAAATTATCTTATTAATTTACTGGGAGAAAACCCTTTCATATCATGTACAGGCATTATATGCTGTTATGAAGGTCTATGCATCCTACAAGTGCTTACTTGAGGTTGAGCTGTGTGAAAATAGTGTTGGACTTCAAGTATTGTGCTCTTAAAAAGATTGAGTTTCAGCATAGGTGGAGTATTTGAGGGTTCTGAAGTCAGCTTAGAGGGTTTTGTAAGGCGACCTGACACTTAACTGGTTTGGGGGAAATTGTGGCATTTACAAGTTTCACGACTTGCAAGTTCTTGTGTAACTTCTGTTGCACTGTGACTTTTTTTGTTCATGCTTGTGTGTGGTTCTGAAGGAGACCAACACTTAATCAATAGCCATCTCAAACCTCTTAAATTTCATTTTGAGCATTTTGGAAGTCAAGGAGCTTTGGTTTTGGTGGTAGATTCCTACCCCACCCACTTTCTTTCATGCTGTCATGACATTAAAAATTAAAACAACTTTTTTTTTTTTTTTTTTTTTCCTCTTAATGTCATGCAATGTCATTACCAAAGAAACTGCATTAGTATGTTTAATCCTGTGCACACTGTTAGAATATAGGGCAATTATAGATAGGGTTGTTAAAATTAGCTGCTGTAACAGCAGCTTGTGTCTTGAGAAGAAGGAGGTTTTTCAAGAGTTTGGTTTCATTCTGAATAAGCAGGTAATTTTGAATCGCTTTTTTTTTTTTGATGCTAAGGAAACAGTTGCATTATTAATAGGCAAGTCACCAAACCACTTAAAGCTTAATATATTGCAGTTGCAGAGTAGGAAGTGAACTCAGAATGCTTAAGAATGTGTGTTACCCTTATAAAATGAGGATAGCATTTGATTTCTTGCAGAAGTATTAATTAATTCTTTTGATGAGGTGTCTAGGTTTGGAAAGACAGTTATCTGTCAGGGAAAACTGAAGTTTCGTTTGGAATGGAAAATGTAAAACCTTTTCCTTCCAAATTATTACACTTTTGCAATTAGAAGGTTTAAAGCAAAAATATGGGGATAGATGTAACAGTTCTTTACTAGGAATATTAAAAATGGAAATGCAGTAATACAAAACAAAAACAAGCAAGCAAACAGTCAGGAATATGACCTGACACTCTGTCAGCCAGGGTGTTGGAAGCAGTCCAAGTAAGTCCTCCTGGAGTGACAGATGTGGTTCTGTTGAAGTAGAGATGATCCTGAAGTGGAAGTGAGATGAGTCTGGTCTTCCTCTGAAAATCCAGTGGAAAAGAGGGTGCTTTNCAGTGGAAAAGAGGGGGCTTTGCTGTTCTGAATCTCAGGTTTTATCCAGGAAGGAATGCTTGGTTCCTTCCACTGGGTGGAGCATCTCACAGTGGAATGATTTTGTTTTATCAGTCATGTAGTGAGCCGTAATGGCTCATTAACAGCAGATATCCCCCTGGAGGGAGGAAGGGTCATGGAAGAGATAAGGAATATTTCTCCCCCTGGTTTTAACAGCTGGCTTATTAACAGAAGGTATCCAGCTGCCTCCCCCTGGAGTTACAAGAGATAAAGGAAAAAAAAAATCTCCCCAACTGGTTCCAACAGATGAAATAGAATACACTTTTTTTTTTTTTTTGTTACATAACACAAGATATGGTGATATTTTTGATTGGGCAAAATGTTACTGACAAAAGACACATATTTTGTGCTGTGGTGTTTAGTACCTGCTGTTTATGGGGATACTTGTGTGATAGGTATTGAGTTCTAATTTGGAGAATTCTATTTTGAGTTATGTTTATGTGTTCTAAAATGCTTAACAATAAGCAGTTTCACACTTTTAGAAAACTACAGTGTATGCTTGCAGTGTTGGTGATGTGTCTAAAAAAATGTCTTTCAGGCTTAATTTTATTTTATTTCTGAAGGATCCCATATTTGCCATATAGCTTACACTGAAAAACAGCAAGCTTAAATTATGTTTTAGAAACAGAAGAGCAAATTGAAGTGCAGAAGATCTTCTGTAATGACCAGTAGTCAGTCATTAGGAGACTCCTGATGGAAGCATCCTAGTGGATCTCACTGTATGGAAATGACACCGTGACAAAAAACTACAGCCCTTGTAGTATATGTGGAGAGATGATGAGAGATTCCTGGTGTATGTGGTTTTGTCAGTGCTAAAGAAATGTTTTAGCAAAGGGAGGTGAGGTTGGAATAAGGAACAAGAAGTGTCTTTCATGTATAGGGTCAGCTTCGGTTGGTCCATGAGCTTTTCAGGAGGTTGAGGCCTTCCCCAGCTTAGTGAAGTAACAAATGTGTGATCAGTTAGAAACTGTGTGGTGCTTGTAGGTTATCGCTAGGCTTTTAAAATCTTCCTGATTTACACAGGAGAAAACTTCAATGTGAATGATAAAGCTTAATTAACACAAATACTTAGGAAGATTACTAGAAACTTGTGAGCCTGTAGGTTGTGAATGGAAGTGTCTTACTGAGCTTGTTTTCTTCATGAATTGTTCTCTCTCAGTGCTGGGTAGAGGAGATGGGGAAAAATATACAGTAGTTTATCAGCAATGAGTTAAGAGCATTTAAAAAGCTGCTCCCAATAAAAAAACCCTAGTACTCTGCATGAAAAATGACATGCTTTTAAATTTGCAGGTTGTAGTTCAGTTTGTGAACTAAAGCAATTTTCCTTTCCCTTCTAGTTGGTTTGGATGCTGCTGGTAAGACAACCATTCTTTATAAACTGAAGCTAGGAGAAATTGTCACCACAATCCCCACTATTGGTAAGATCATCAGTTCTTACGTCTTTATTCCTATTATTCTAAACCTGACAAGCCTCTGAAGGGTGCAGGGATTTATTAGAGTAAGAATCAAGACAAACATGAACTGTCTGGTACTGCCGTAACATAACTGTGTCAGACCAAAGAGACATCCAGACCAGAATCCAGCTGCTGACTGTAGCCAGTAGCAGATGCACAGGTGAATAGAAACCAGATGAGTAGCACTACTTGCCCCAAACAACATGAGCCTCACAGTTTGTGGCTGAAAGATTTGCTCAGACACTTGGACTTGGATTTAAGTGATTCATGCTTTTTCCGCCTTCAGTCAATTTTCTTCCTTATTTACCAGTTCAGTATTGATCAGCCATTTTATACATCTTTGGGAGAAGTGTACCTTAGGAAATATCTATCTTTAAGGTGGTTAGAATTATGTTTTAACACTAGAAGTAACTATTTCTAATTACTAAACTCCTTCATTTTTAGGTTTTAATGTGGAGACGGTAGAATATAAAAACATTTGTTTCACAGTTTGGGATGTTGGTGGTCAAGATAAAATTAGACCTCTTTGGAGGCATTATTTCCAAAACACACAGGTAAGAGTACTCAGATAGCAATAGTTAAAAGACCTGTTTTCTAAAGCCTCATTGTGTTTTGTAGAGTACTTATGGAAAGCTGGTTTTTTTTGTTTTGGAAAGGCTCTGCACTACTTCCTACAACTTCTGAAGTACTCAGATTTTATTCTAGTTGAACCTAGTTTGCTCCCTTGAAGGCTTCAAGCCTAGCTGTAAGTGTAGCCTCTCAAGGATCAAGTCCTTTAGGATCTATCAGTGTTCTGTAATGTGCCAGAACAACCGGTTTGTTGTGAGGAATTCTTAAAGTACATGGCTCTTACTATGCTAAATCAGTAGGTTTAGTAAGTTAAGCATCTAAAATATGGTAAAATATCTTGTTACCAGTTGATTGAAAAGTGCTAGCTTTACACTGATGTGATTCCTGTCAATTTCTGGGATAAATGTGATACCTTCGGCTCACAAGTAGTGAGATAAGTTGCTTATTAGTATCAGAAGACTTCTGGAGTGAGTTTGTTTGGGGAGGGGGTATTGTTGAATATAGAATTGTTTCCATGATATTTGTGTGCAGCATGATGCATATGATTGGTGCAGAAAAATAAAGAGGTCTGGATAGATAAAAGGGACCTTGCACCACCATACTGTTGTGAATTGAGTAATACTTAATTGCAGTTCCTTATTACTGTCCTGTTACTAAATATTTCTAAAAGATTTCTCTTTACTTTAAGAGAGTGATAAAAGCAAGGTTTTCAGATGGAAAGGTTAAGAGTAAGTTGTGTAAGAAGAACACTTGAATAACAGAGATGCCATAAGAAGTACTGTTTGATACAAACTTTTTAAAACAAATTCAGTCATTACTTTAAGGGTGTGGATTTTTTCAGTGGAATGTGAGATAGTGAAGCACTCGTGATTTTCAGTGAGTGAAAGGGTAGGGGGAAGAGGTAGTTTATGTAATTTTGCTGCATTTTCTTCCCCTAACTTTATTTTGAAGTTGAAACTTAGGTAGTTGTTCAGACACACATCATGCATTATTTAAACAGAAAATTGCTGTTAAATTTGTCCCCTTTCTTAGGTAAGCAGTCACAATATTCCATATGTGTATTTTGGTGGTTTTAAAATAATGCTGCATATTTATATTGTTTTTTTCTAAATCTGCTTAACTTTCTACAGGGCCTCATTTTTGTGGTAGACAGCAATGACAGAGAGAGAATCCAGGAGGCAGCGGAAGAGCTGCAGAAAATGGTAAATATCAATATCATCTGAAGTATCATTGTTAGACTGACTTGTCCTATTTTTGGATGTTTGTCAGGTTCCCCAAGAGATTTAGGATTTTAAAGTTTTAGGGAGTCTGTGCAGTGTGTATTATATTCAGCTGGTAATTCTGGGTCACATAGTGCACCGAGTTGTAATTTCTACTCTCTAGAGAACTAATAATGTGTCTGAACCTTTCATTCATGAAACCTTGATAGAAATGCAGCAGAAAAAGAATTTTGAAATAATGGATTGGTGCTAGAGAGTATTTCATCAGCAAGGTGCCTATAAATTTAAACTTTTAAAGTTGAAAGGTGGCTTCCTTAATTGCAGGAGTTCTGTTGTATACCAATTAAATTTCCCTCAATACTCAAATACAAAATTTCACTTCAGGAGCAAGATTGAAAATGTTTACAACCCTTAAATCAGTATTTATATATTTTAGTTTTTGTTGAAGTAACTGACTTAATTAATTGAGGCAATTTAATAACATGCCTGATTTTCTCTTAGCTTCAGGAGGATGAACTGCGAGATGCAGTGCTGCTTCTGTTTGCAAACAAACAGGATCTGCCAAATGCCATGGCAATCAGTGAAATGACAGATAAACTAGGCCTTCAGTCTTTGCGTAACAGAACTGTAAGTGCTAAACTTTCTTACTGCTGAACTCTTTTCTTTCTCTATTATATGTCATAAACAAAGTTTCTCTAAGGGAAAGATTTTTCACCTCTTTATGTAGAAAGATGCACACACCTACTGTTAAACTTCATAATGCATAATTTAGATCCTTGTTCAAAATAAGTGATTTGGAAGTGTCATCCAATGTTACAGGTGTTTAATTTCTCACCTTTTTCTGAAAACATACAAACACTCCAGTCTGTCATTGAAATACAGACATCCAGCATTTCACAAAGTATGAGATGGGCTTTCCTGTTTTCTCAGTATTCTGGGAGAACAAATGCATTCTGCATTCCCACCTCCAGGAGGAAATTACATAGCTTCTGAAGCACTAGATTCCATCTGCTCAAGCTTCAGAGACACAGGTTTGCTTCACATTAACCATACCACCTTTTATGATCTGAGTGTCTGTGTTGACACACTAAGATCCTGACCATAGAAGCTGTTTCAGAGGTCCCTTCATGTAGATAATTCCATGCTCTGAAAAAGCAGTCTTTCAGAGACAAGTAGTTATCAGCAAGCAAACCAAATACAAGTTCTGTATTTGTTTCTTGATGCCTTAAACTATGTTGTAGCCTTTACTAGGCCAATGTTTGAGTTTCTGGATAATGTCTGAACCTCCTTTACAGTACATGTACTTCTCAAAATTTTTAAAAATACTGTTTGTTCTTCTTGACTCTACGTACGGCACAAAAAAAAATTTAAGAACACTGTTACAATGCACAATTATAACAACACTAAAGAGTGTCACATACGGTCATAACTTAGCTTGCATTTTGCCAGTATTTTAATGTAATTTTTGTGTTCTACATTAACAGTGGTATGTCCAGGCTACCTGTGCTACGCAAGGAACTGGTCTGTATGAGGGACTTGACTGGCTGTCAAATGAACTCTCGAAACGCTAATTCCAGCTGGATTACTCTTTCACCAGACATGTTTGATATAAGTGGTCTAGGCTTGTTACAACAAAATTAGTTTGCATCTTGGTTATTACAGTATCTGGAACTGATATTTGGGCAGGATATTACAGCGTTTCAACTTGTTTCATTGCCAATTATTGTTTACCAAGCTACATGTTGCAAAGGTAGCAATATGCTTGGGTAAAAATCTCCTTAACTTGGAAAAAGTGTATCTTCTGATTTTATTCCCCTTGTTAGCCTAAATGCCTGAATATAGTTATTGTGACATCTTTAAGATCTGTTTTGAATACTCTTGAGCCCAAATAAATTAATGTTTTAATTTTTTTCTCCCTGCTACTCTTAGTTTACTGATGCCCTGTTTCATTCCTCAGACAGTCTGCTGATCTAAAAATGTAGCGTTCTGTATGTATTTATTTCTCTCCCTTGCCAAAAAGATTTCCTAATACTGCTTGTTCCAAGCCAAGGAAATACTCTAAAACACTATACAAATCTACTGCACTGAGGAACATTTTGTTAATCCTTGGGTTCTGTCAGCCCAACTTGCCTTTGTGTGAATTGGATTTGATGGGTAGAATAGTTCTGTGCTGGTTGCGAAGAGCTCATATTGAGGTTGTTTTTAATATTCAGCAGATTGTCTTCCTTTATATTGTATCTTTTTTTATGTTGCATGTTGCTTTTTGGTATCAGCCTGACTATTTTTGCCCAGTGTATAATAGTTCTGCTGAAGTTTTACTGTTTGTTGGTGAACATATCTTCATAAGGAAATTTTGGAAAATTCATCAGACTCAATGGATTAGTTTCTTCATAACCCACTTGGAATTATTCCTAATAAAATGATAAAATGTATAGTTCTGTGTATGCTCTTCTTGATTCCTGAAATAGTGGAATGCAAATTATCACTTACTCTTCCTCCTATACTGAGCTTTCCTGCAGCTTGAATATGAACACCAGTCCCAGATTTTCACTTGTTTGGAGCTGTGTGGAGAGGGACATGGAAGGGAGGCAACCAAGTTGTATACAGTGCAGTAGAGTAGCTGTCATTGGGGCTTACATAATTCTGTAATGTCTTTTGAAGATGTAAATCTAAAATTGCTTTCAAGATGTCCAGATATGAAAATACTAATAGTTAAAAAATTGTAATAAAACAAATTTGAACTGCCTGAAATCCATGCATGTCTGTTTCGTAGTTTTATCTACATGTCAAAACCTATATGGGTCCCAGCAGGAGAGTCACATATTCGGTTGGTGGCTAGCTGGGAAGGTAACCTGAGTGCTTTTACAGGGACGTAGCAAATATTATAATAATGCTGATAATCAACCCAAAAATCATCTCTGTACAACTGCTGCTCCCTGTTTTCATATTTCTGTCCCCTTACACCTTTGTAGTTCAAAATGCATAAATTAATATGTGTTTTGAGGCTGCTACTAATTGGTAGTTTAGAATCTATTTTTCTGTTGCCTATCTGCTGTATAGAAGCAAATATTGCTCAGCCCTCCAACTAAAATTTGCTGTCGTATTGATTGGATGTCTTTAGGACCCCAAAGCATGATTCTGTTGCAGTTCCACTCTTAAGTGCTTCTCATTTTCCACACAGGTTTGGTTACCCTTGCTACAAGAAATCCCAGTGACGGGGTCTGGTAAACTAAAGCTGGTTTTGGTTCAGAACACCTTCCTGGGCAGCTTCCACTCTAAGTGAGGTTTATGTTCTTAGGAGGATCTGTTACTGTGACAAGCTAAGTAGGGAGCACAGCTAAGCAGGGAACATAACATAATTTTTGAATACAGTCCTTAAATGTCTTCAGTGTGTAACAGGAACTAAGGAGACAGTGTAAGGTGAGAAGGGTTTTGCCTGCACCTTCAATGAACTGCTGATTACTTATTAACCAAAGCTGATATACCCATGCATTTGATCAGTACCTGTTCATGTGCACATTTCTAGCAATGCAGTTCTTAAGTTAAATCTTAAAAGGCACACCTTGTTCAGAAGAGATAGCTTGTCCCTAATACAAGTTCATTTATGTAGTGCTGGTATGTTAAAATAAACAATACTTGTTACACAGAGATAGTCTTTAAATGAAACAGTAGATACTTAAATTAGGCCTATTACCATGAAGGAAACATTCTGCTTGGTAGAGATTTAGTTATTTAAATGAG
Source organism: Cisticola juncidis (assembly GCA_013400215.1). Lineage (NCBI taxonomy): Eukaryota > Metazoa > Chordata > Aves > Passeriformes > Cisticolidae > Cisticola > Cisticola juncidis. The sequence goes on from VXBR01002272.1 coordinate 367,300, forward strand.
TATTCAGGTTTAGGTGAGCTCTGTTGAGCCACTGTGCTTTTCAGTTGCAAAATGTGTATGTAAGTTCATATTTCAGAGTCATCATGTTCGGGTTTTTTTGTATCAGTAGGTGTAATTCTGCTATAAAATGAGTAATTTCTCAAAGTCAGAAAGTAATGAAGGTCTTGAGCCACATTTAAGATGGATGACGGTTAAGGCTACAGCTTGCACTAAAATGCAGTGAGACAAAGTCCATGTTGTATATCAGTAACAACATACAGTACAGCCGTCTTCTTCAGAGGAAGATGAAATTCCAATGAACATTCAATTTTCTCATGTCTGTTAAGAGTTTAGGTACTAACATGGTTTGCCATTTCCCTATTAGAAGTCAAATGCCTGAACTGAGCTGCTGTCCCCAAAGTTCAAAATCTTGGACAGGCATAAGACTGCTAAAAATGTATTCCTCGTTCATTGTAGTGACAATGAAATCCTGAGTTCCAGTAGCTGAAATTTATCTTTGTATACATTAACTTCTATATTCAAACAAATAGATAAATTCTACTGGACTGGGGAGTTAGTCAAATAATATTTGTGTACAGGAGGCTTTATTTCAGGAGGCAAGCTTAACTATAGAGAGCAAAATACTGAACAATGAGTGTTTTCTTTTATTTGACCATGCTGACACAATTTATTTCTCAAATATTAAGTATGTGCATCATTTTAATCTTTTGCATTGCTTACAAGAATAGCCCAGGTTGTGTAAAACATTGGTTTGGGTTTGGCTAGTAATGAAAATTCAGAGCTCAGTTACTAGTCCCTTGTTAGTCTAAGAAATCCTCTATAAAGGTCTGGACAAAGACAGATTGAGTGCAATGTGATGAAACTTTGCACATCACCTTGTCCAAGTATGTCTTTTCCACCCTTGTCAAGAATGGGACTTGAAAATTACATTCCATATGCTGCCGTTTGATTTATGAATAAAGCTGAGCTGCCAAAATTAAAATGTCTAAGGCCTTTCCTCTTACTGGATAGGAATCAGAAGACTTGAAACAATTTTCTTTCTATGCCAGGAATATGAGAAAAAAGGCAACTACACATGGACATATTGAAAGCTCTGATGCCTTAGCACACTGGATATTTTTTCCCCTTGGTTTTTTCATACCATTTTTCTCATCCCTTTTCTTTGTGCTCTCAATCATATTTGGCATCTTTGCTTGCTTTATCATGATACATAGAGGTACTTAATGATTGAATGACACCTTTCAAAAATAGCAATGATACAAGAGACGTGCAAGAATTAAGTACTGTCCCAGGAGGATAAGAGACCCCTTTTTTCAGGAATAGATATGGTCAGGGGAAGGAATAGTAGGGGTTCCAATTTGCCAGACCAGTCTGAAGGATCTGGCAGAACTTGGTTCATTTTGTATGTATCAAATACATAGGTAAACATTTCACAATACTCGGAGCCCAAAAATGAGCCAAGTCTGCTGCCTTCAGAAGGTCAGTGTTTTGAGTGCCCTAAGTTCTGTAATGTTCTTGTGAGTGGTGAGTTTGTCCTGGGCAGGAGCTACTGCGAAAGAAGAAACTTCTCCCTCCTCAGACAACAGGCAGGCAGGAGGCAACACTGTCTCTCTTGTGTCTAATGACTCAGAGATGGGAAATTCAAGTAGAAGGCAAAGAGATCTTCCTTTTTACCCAACAGGTGGTCTGGGAGAGTAACAAAAAATAAGAAATCCCACACACATTTACAAAGATACAAAGAAAATCCTACTCTTAAAAAAATAAATAAATAAATTTTTTGTGTTGTGAAGGACATGGCGCTTTCTAGTTGCTGAATGAGGAACAAGTACAGGTGAGTTTAGGTTTATGAAATAAAATGGAGACAAGCTGAATGGGAGATGTACAAATGTGGGTTCTGGATGTGATCTAGAGAGGAAGAATTAATTGCTGGGCAAGGTCCAGAGGTGTAGGGGGAGCCAAAATGGGCGTTCAAATCGACATATGTGCAGTAGGAAGCACTATCTGTTACCTTACAGAGATGTAAATACAGCTTTGGAGCATGGGGGCTCTGAGCCAACAGTATACCTAAGGGTTCTTTTACCCCCAAAAACTCAGGTTTTTTGAGCTGTGCCTTTCCTAATCTAGACGCTAGTGCTGTATTTCAGACATGTGACAGGTGCCTGATACTATTGGCTATTGGCAGTCAGCCTCTGCTGCTGCAGTTTCCTAATTAAATGGAGGATACTGCGTCTGGGGATTCCCCAGCATCAGCTCAAGGGGCTGAATTTCTCCTAAACATAGTGAAGGATTATCTGCCACCTGCAAGGGCCTGGTCCAATGCCGTGTTTGTCTTCACCACTTACTTCTTGCAGATTCCAGCCTCCCTGTACATGCCCTCTCCCTGGTCTGCAGGGAGACAGAGGCAGCAGCCCAAGTGATAGCTTAGCAAGCAGGAGGCAGCTGCTGTTTCTCAGAAGGGAGGCAGAGCACCAGGCAAGTCTGTTTTCTAAGCAGCTCCATCTTCTGGTTCCAGGGACAAGTTTTAGATTTTTAATGTTTTGGATTTGGAAAAGACAAAGTAACCCAATTGTAATGGATCAGTACTTAAAAATGAGGAAAAAATGTTCTTTCAAGTTATAAGTGGAGCTCAGCCTATATAAGTAATATAATCTCACTTCCAAACTTCACAATATCAATCTTACCATTCTAAGTGACTGAGACATTTCTCTTGCCAGCCCACAAGCCTGCATTACTCCATGGAGTTTGGGTTTTTTCCCCTTTTTTTTCAGAGCTGGCAATTTGTAGGGCTCTGTATTTCTGACTCAGCTGTAATGCAGTAATTTTTAGTGTTTTCATTGGTGTTGATACTGAATTTTTGTCTTGAACAGATCTTCCAATTAATTTTTCAGCCCTTTAGGATGCTATATGCTTGCAAAGTTAGATCTTCAGGTGTAAGTGTTCCCTCATTTACTAAGTTAATGAAACAGATGGGGAGTTTATAACTTTCATTCTGTTTGCAAGATTTTCTCCTCAAACCTCTATCTTGAAGTTATGAATTGATACTTTTTTTATTAACTTTGCGGTCTCGGAGAGTACATCAACTCATGCAAGAGTGAATTACACTTTTTTTTTTAAAATTAGACTTATTAAAAAATTGATCAAAGATCCACCCAAACTATTTAGGGTCCAATTTTTCAGGGGGAGTCCATCACTAGATCTGTGATCTAACATCCTTCATTGCCACTTTTATTTCCACATTCCAATTTGCTTCCCTTTCATATCCAAAGGTGCTTAGCTACTATATGGCTTAGAAGTGCTGACTTAACAAAACCAGAAATACGACAGTTTACATACAGCCTGGCAAAGCTGTTGGAATAAATGAGGACCATTTCCTTGAGGTCTTGTATTATGTTACAGGGTGGATCTGTTGGAGCAGATTACGGTCTTGCTTCAAGCTTTCATCGCCTCTTTCCACCTCCAGGTCTGTATCTTGTTCTTTAGGCACAAATGGCTTTAAGGTGACTAAGTTCAGGACATAAAGATCCACTAAAATGATAATACAAGCAAGAGAACTAAAGGCCCTGTATTTTTAACAGGATCACATCCCTGTTTTAGTTTGGTGTGGCATGAGCAGGAACATGGAGACAATTCTCAGGTGGTAGAACAGATCATGTAAGAGAGTTTGGGATAAGAGAGAAGGTTAACTGCCTATGTTGCTGAAAAGCTGCTTTTAAAGGACTTTTACACGAGCTCTTTAGCAATAAAGGCTTCTACAGACTCAGAGTAGTGGAATTTGTCCATTTCCCTTTATCTGTGGGCAGAGTTGGTAATGAAATACTGGGCAATTCATGAGATTTGTCTTCTCACATCACACTGTTTGAGATGTTTGGAGATTTACTGGCCTGTATCTTTATAGCCTTGTATGATGTCTGAAGGTAAACCTGCCTTGAGGGCTTTGCTACTGCAGCTACCAGCATCATGTTAGATGCCCAGACACTGCAGCAGCAAAACACAGTAATAATTTTATTAGAAATAACAGAAAAGAGCAGATATTTAAAAGCTTCTGCTTTTAAATACCTACACTACCACCCTTCACAGCAAAGCAAGTACTATGGCAAGAGACAGCAGCAGCAATCCTCAGAATATCCCACCTGAAAGTGACCTCCTGGTTTGAGTAGTGTTTAAAAAGTTGAGTGAATCCCAGCTACAGTGCACCAAAATGCAGGGGAGGTGAGCAGGTGCGCAAGTAGAGAGTATGTAGCTTTTATCAACCCAGGCAGACTTGTTTTGCCATGAAAAGACACTAGTAACTAGGAAAAAACCCCCAAACTGACAACAGTGACAGATAATTGATAAAGGGAGATTTATTAGGTGAAAGAGGAAGATCTAGTGAATGGTTTCCAAATGCTTTTTGTTTCCTATGGACTAATGATGCAGGGCAAGAAGCTTGTTAAATAATTCAACCCACTCCAACACAATCAGTGAAGGTATGGATAAAATACACTTCCCTGCATCCTACAAAATAGGGCAAACTAGACAATTTCTAGAAAGAAAATTGCATATAAAAACACTTAAAAATTCAGGCTGTCTATGTATGCAAGAGAGGAACAAAATAAAACAACCATTGTGATAAAGGTTTGAAAGTCACTTGTGTTTCTTTGTAAAGACTTAGGCACAGATAAGTAATGCACCACACTGTTCTGTATCTCTCCCCACTTGAAAACAGATGATATTGATAAGAAGCTCCCTCCCATCCAAAGCTGGTTGTACTAAACTCCAGTATCTTTTATTGCTGATGACTCAAACCACAAGGAGTGTATGTTCAAAGCAGATGCTGTCTCTCTGTGTAGTCCAATTTCACATGGGGTTGACATTATCTTCATTACCCATATTATATGAGTAGACACATTGTTTCCAAATCAATTATAGCCTTGAATTGAACATGGCTGATTATTGACAGAATGTCTATTCACAGGTAATTAAGAGCATCTTTTTAGAAGTTGGTAGGTACAAGTACATTGTTCATGCAACTTATTAGAAGTTGTATCACAGTAATGGTAAGTGAAGAAGACAATTTATGAACTTAAAGTGGAGTCAACTAAATCCATTTGGGTTTGGGTTCTATTTATTTCTGAATTAAGCAGTGTTCAATTTGGACACTGTCTTACAAATCAAGTTAAATTCATTTTTTTTTTCACAAAATAATTCTCAATCCTTTAAAAACACCACTAAAAAGGTATATAATAATCCAGTTTTCAAAACCATGTCTTCAATATATTTTTCCCATTAGCATATAAAAAGGGGGAAAATTGTCATGCAAATATTCTGAACAGTGTGACAATATTCAGTAGAGCCATTAAACACATGAACTCTTCATTAATCATTTTGGCTTTCCTTTTAATAGCATATAAATCAGGGTCTAACCTCAATTCCCCAGAAGCAGATTAAATGAAATTCCTTGTTTGAAAACCTCCAAAAGCACTATGCCAGAGCTACTCTATTTCCACTTCAAGTCACATATTAGTGCTATATGATCAGAAGGATGTGAAACACTTGGCAAAGCTTGATGGGTTGTTATTTCTTCATGACTTGGCAATGGAATAACTTGTTCTACCTCCAGAGCATTTCTGTCAATGAAAATGTAGTCCAGACATCCATGAAACCCACCGACATAGTTTGTATAAGCAGGTTCTCCACAAGCACTTAGCAGCTTGAAGGGATGGCTTAGAGACATACTGCACCTTTCTTCCTCCCCATTTGAGATCCAGTCTTCATGATCTTCAGCAATGCCACCACTGCTGATAAAACTGTAAGTTCCTGATGAGGGTGTGCTATTAAAATCTCCACAGAATATGAGTGGGATACTGGGATACAAGTCACATGCTACGTGCTTGATGTGAGACATGGCTACAGCAATTTGGATCAGACGGATGTTCCCACCTAAGGACATAAAAAAGTATTATTTCAAATAATGCAGAACAGCACTGGAGTGCTCACAGGGTTGCTCATTTGCACATATATAGCTCTGAAACAGCAATCCTGCATTTTACAATAGCTGTCATGAATTAAGAAGCCTTTAAAGTTAAGTGACTATGACGGTTTTCACGGGACAATTTCAGCTTAAACTTGCCCATGCAAGAACTCTAAAGCTTTAACACCCATATACAGTAGTTTTCCATTTCATGGCAACCACCCTAATAATATTCCCAAAAAGGCACAGAACCAAAAGAAAGCTAACTGAGAAGAAAAGAATCTCTCCTAACAGCTTCTGGAGCCCAGTCTGGTTGCCCTCTAGGCAGTACCCTGGGAAAGCTCCATGTCCAACAGTCTTGGGAAACCATAAGCGCACACAAAGTTCTATTTTATGGTCTGCTTTTGGGTGAATTTTGTGTAATGTGACTTAATGTGATTTGCCTTGCTTTCAGCTGGATTTTACTGACTCCCAGGCACACTAGAAAAACAAATATATAAACAGACCTAGAAGTCTGGCTTGATTTCATACAGATAAGTAGTAAGGAAGGAAACACTCAGTTCCAGAAGAAAATGCTATAGCTGCAAAAGAATGGTGGGAAATCTATTCTCGCAAGGAAGAGAAAAAACCTTTCCAAAACCAGTTATACTGCAAGCAAGAATGTGCCAAAATTACCTTTGGGGTGCCAATATAAGTGGGTATTTGCTACACAAAGCTTCCTGGAAGGGTCAGTTGTAGACTGAAGAACCGAAACCTTTAAGAAAAAAAGCAGTCTTTGTTAAGTCTTAAAAAGAGAGGTTATATATTTTAAAATGCACTAGTCAGCTTATGTCTTTGTGGCAGTCTGGTTCAAAGAATCTGATGCTTATAACGAATACACTCAATTTAGGAGCTGCACTTTTCATTAATCTTCTATATAAGGTCTGGGTATCAGCCACAATATTACCACTACTTCATTTATCAAACCTTCTTTTGACTGTGTCTGGTTTGGCCATATTTTTTGATAAGATGTAGTTCAGGCTGCCCCATTCTGAAATACTTTTATTTTGCATTTGCTCACTGCAACAGAACTGGAGCTAAATCTCTGTTTCCAGCAAGCAAATGTAACATTCCATAACTGCTAAACTGAACAAAAATTTGGATGTCATTTCAGTTATCAAGGAAATTCTGTTAGTCCTACTCAGTCCATGAGCAGAAAACTTACCAGTGTTTCTGCAATTCCTGACACAGCCTTCTATCTTACACACTCGTCCTTGCACAACAGCTCCGTGGACAAACCCTCTGCCATCAGGAAGCTCAGATACCTGTCTAATCTTATTTGTCTCCCTCCTGTCACTTGCTAAAGAGGATTATAAACCATTCTCAACTTTCTTAAAACTGATTTATAAGATCTAAGTTTTATAAAATATATTCTGACATATAAAAGTAGTGAAAAACTGACTACCAACACCACCAGCCAGGAATCACCATCTGGCCCAGAATCTTAACAGCTGTCTTCATTTTTAAGCAAAATACTAGCCTTTTTTTACCAAATTTTGGTAATTCCATATAAAAAGTGCAGTAAGATTTCAATGCTTTGTTCTTGTTCCTAAATTGATCTTCTGCTCTATCCATTACCGCAGCAGACAACACAGTTCCATGTTTCAAACTCTTAATCCCCCACCTCCCTTCTACTGCTTAAGGCTAAAGAACGCTGGCCCGGCTGCATCTGGATACAGTGGGAGGAGAAGAAAGAGGAAAAAAATAGGGTAAAGAGAAGAAGGCATGTCAAAGCTGGTACCTGCAGCACAGACGACCTCTGCAGTACCTTCTCCTGCACCAGGGGGTACTTGGCCAGCTGCTCACACAGCTCCTTGTGCAGCGGCTCTGAGAGCAGGGCTTCGCTGAAAGCGATATCGTGCTGGCTGAGGAGACTGAACTTGTCCCTGCGATAGAAAGTGGCCAAGCCTTCGTGCTGCTTCTCCTTAATCCTGAACAGCCCCTCCAGTCCAAAAGCATCAAGCGCCGGGGCCAAGCTGTCCACGAAGACAGATTTATCCACCTCTTGCAAGCAGATGAGGTCGGCGCTGTAGCCTGCCAGCTCCTTCTTAAGTAGGTTTTGGCGGTAGTCGATCTCCAGGGCGTAGGGAGCGCAGTAGGGATAGAGCACGGTGCGGGAGAACTCCGTCTGCGCGTAGGTGTCGGCCAGGATGTTGTAGGAGACGGCACGGACGGAGCCGTGACCGCAAACCTTCTTGGTGTAGAGGTGCCGGGCATCGAAGGTGCAGGCGCCGGGCCCGGCCTCCACGGGGCCGCTGCTTTCCACCTCGCGGGCCGGGCCGTAGCGCCGCTCCCCGTCCCCGGGCGTGCAGCGTAGCTTCAGCCGCAGCCCCACCAGTGCGTTCGACGGCGTGAACACGCGCTCGGCCGCCGCCGTCTCCACCCAGGCCTCCTCAGCCGCGTCCCCGCCGCCCGCGGGGCGCTGCTCGCGGAACCAGCGGAACAGGCAGTGCTGCGGCGCGGCGAACTCGGCGCTCAGCTTGGGGCACACGGGGAAGCCGGCGAGGAGCGAGCGCGGCAGGCTGAGTTCGGTGAGCGCGGGCGGGTTGCGCTCCACGCGGTACCGCGCGTCCCCGATGTGCAGCACGGCACCGTCCTGCCAGGCAGCCGCGTTCGGCACCTCCTCCGCCACCGCCGCGCCGTCGCGGGAGAACAGCCGCACGGCCGGCACCGCCGCCTCGCCCTCCGCGGCGCTCTCTGCCCGTGCCTTCTTGCTCTTCTTGCCCGCCTTGCCGTGGCCCTTTGTGGCGTTGGTGGCGATGCGCGCCAGCGCCCGC
>VXBR01002272.1:376114-471067 GCA_013400215.1 Cisticola juncidis
CACCACGGCGCGCTCCATGGCGGCGGCCGGGCAGCCGTCACCGCCGTGCGGCGAAGAGGCGGTAGAGCCCTGAAGGCTCCGGAGGGCGGCGCGGAGCCGACGCCACATGGACCCGGCAGCGTTGCGGCTTCCGTGGGGCGCGGCCGGAACCGCCGGGCGGGGCGGAGCTTGCCGTCATCACGCGACCGGGACGGGGCAACGGGCGCGGAGGCGCTGCCGTGCCGTCAGCACNCACCTCCCGGTGCCGCGTGGCCCCGCCCCGCGCTGTCCTCTCGCTCCGGTGCCCGCTGCTCGCGCCCCGCGCAGAGCCGTTAACTGCCGGCGTGAGTCAGATCGACCGGAGAACGAGCGGGTTCTGTTCCTTCAGGAGCGAACTCCCGTCTCCTCAGCGCAGCTTCCTGGCCAACAGGTGTTCGAGGCGTGAGCGGGTCTCACTCGATGCTAATCGCCTATGGATAAATCCTTTAACGTCAAGGATTTAGGTTTGTGTTCTGTTCGTGAGAAAATATTTCATGTCTAGGTTGAGACCTCACGCTGAATAGTCCCGGACAGTGAGAGTGCTAGGAAGTTGCCCAGGACTTTGGAGAACACACATAAAATTCCCTTCTGCTGCTCCCGAAGCTTGTGCGCATGGGGCTCTGTCTACACAGACAGAAAATTAGGGTTTTAAAACCTCTTTTGTCAAGCGTGGGCAGGTGGGCAGCAAATCTGTAGAGTTCCTTAAAATTTCCATTTATAGTTGTACAAAAAGCAGAAGTTCACTCAGCAACAGCCACCTGATGCTTTGAGGGTATTATATTTATAATTTCTTAAGCATTCTTGTGATTTGCTTGGTGCAGGCAGTGGCTGGACCAGAGGGACTTTCTGACTCGCTCGTGTTGTGCCAACCTGTGGCACCCCGGGACGGTCAAGGTAAGATTTTTCCAATTCCACCTTTTCTTTTTCCTCACAAGAGGCACAGGGAGAGCCCCGAGCGTCCCCCATGGGCCGAGCCCCACCGCCCGCCCTCGGCTCCGGGGCAACCGCACTGTTGTCCCGAGCCGAGGCCGCGGTGCTGGGAGAGGTTAGAGCGGCGGGGCTGAGGGAGCGGCGGGAGCGCCGGGAAAAGGCGAAGTCGTCCAGGCCATCAGTAGCTGAGCTTTGCATCCTTTGGTGTATCCACCACCGCCCGGTTGGTGCGTTTTAAGGACATACCACTGATTTAGGAGGTAGCTTTGATTTTCTGTTTTGTGGGAAGCTGTTTAAATGCAGTGGTGAGTTTGTGCATTGTATTTCCAGGGGAACCCAACTCTCAGGAATAGCCCTACTCAGGCGATTAAGCCGCCATAGAAGCATGGTCTTTTAGCTGAACCTTAGCCCAGTCGCAGAACACAAATTTGTTGGGCTTCTCCTTCCCCCTCTCCTTCCCCCTCTCCTTCCCCCTCTCCTTCCCCCTCTCCTTCCCCTTCTCCCGCTCCTTAACTGGAGATCCCTAAGGTGACCTCATTCATACCTTATGTGCGTTACTAGATGCATGGGTTAAACTCCTTTCTGGACAGGATTGTATTCTAAAACTTTGATTTTGTTATGGTTTTAGATGGAGCACTCAGATAAAGCAACCTCCAAGAAACAGACTTTGAGAACTTTGTTTCATGCCACTGCTTTACCTCCACCAGTCATACCTAAAACGTCACTATCACAGAGGAAACTACTGGCATACCACAGAAGCAAGGAGCAGCAAGAGAAGATTAATCAGATACTGTGAGTTTAATGTAATTTAAGACATGTTGAAGTTCAGGTGAAAGAGACAGTACACATTAGACTTTTGACAAATAACAATGTTTGTTTGATATAGTGAGATTTAGTGATCAAGGAGTTGGTAATGAAAAAATAGGTTGCATCAATTTAAGTGTTAGCATTGTTTTTAATATATCATTTGTAATTTTTCTGTACTTCTGATGCTGTGGTTTACTTTAGAATTGATCGAGCTCTTGGAGCCTATTACAAAACCATGGATGAAACAGATAAGGATGAAACGGCACCTCCTGTCACGGAACTGCCTTCCACTGTGAGAAAGTATTTCTTTATTAAGTCTTGCCTATTCTGTTCTTTGTTATTGGGACATCTATTTTCCTTCTTAAAATTTACTTCAAGATAATTGTTTTGTTCCTCAGTAATTCATAAATGTATTTATATACTCAGGTAATCCAATTGAAATGTATATCTACAGAATAAAATCTTTGTTTAGGAATAATATTTGCTAAATTTTACATTTCCAGTATTTTTGTTTATATGTTCTTTATATGTAACAATTTCCATTTCTTTTTGTACAGATGGATGATAAAGAAAGCCGACAAAGAGTGAGTTAAATTCTTTCATTTGCATTTTTTAGAGTAGAAGAGTGAATGGCATTTGTTCAGAGAAGTTGAGTATGTTATGCAGAATTATTGTTATTAAATAAGAAAAAGGAGTCTTGGTGGGGGAAAATGGAATAGGAACAAAACAGGAATCTTGTCTTGTGGTCCTGTAGAGGGAAAGTATTTTTATGTTTTAGAAAGTGCATCTATCAATAATTCATTTAACCTTAGTTAAAGATCATTACTTAGGAAAAAAATTTAACAGGCTTCAGGATTTTTTCAGTTGAGGTCATAGATTGTACCTTAGCCTGTATAAAAAGTAGTCTTTTACATCATCCCCTTAATTTGAAGAACATGTACTAATTTCAAATTTATGTACAGCTTTTAAATTAAGACTTCGTCTCTGAGGGTCAGTTGAAACTCAAATTAGTATTGAAATATTTCTATTAAGTAGCCTAAAGTAACACCCATTTTGCCTAGCTGTTGTTAGGTAAAATAATTCTGTAGATTGTAGAGCTTTTATAATAAAACTGTCAATCAAAAGCAGAAATACCTATTTCTTTGGCCAAGACCCACTCCCCTTATGGAGGATGTTTGTCCACTATTTTTGCCAGATAAATGTCCAAAGAATAATAACCTTAACCGTGAAATATTTTATTGTTAGCATTAAATATCAGCAGAGAACCAAGGACAATGCCATACTGACAAGTACAATATTTTGTATTTAAACATTAAGACAGAGAGATCATGTCACCAACCACAGAGCAGCTTTTAGGGTATTAGTCAGTGAATATTGAAAAGATTAGATTAAATACCCTGCCCTAGAGGAAATTAAGAAATTGCAAAATAAAGAAGTTTTGAATAAAAGCGAATTTTGCCAAGCCTAACACAAAAATACATACATTACTAGACCTCTGAAAATCTTGTCCTTTCAGGCAGACTATCTCTTTTTGAAGAAATGTGTGCAGAGTAATCCAGTGGTTCCCATCCAGCAGCAGTGGCTGAGGTCCATGCTCGCTAAGGTGCCTCAGTCGCTTATGGAGAGCAGAGATAGAGAGCTGCTCACTGAAGACCTTCTAAAGGAGATAGTTAGGGATTATGAAAAGAGCATGCAAAGATGTGTGTGTAAGTACCACAAATTATTCAGCACTTATATTAATGTTAGTGAGCTCCGTATATAATATAAACTCCGTATTCTTCTGCTGAAAATAATTTTTCTCATTTGTTCTTTCAGCCATGCGGGATCTTTGTAATTAACTACTGATTTAACTTTTCCTGTCTCATCAAATGTGTGTTGGCAATAATGTTTAAGGCAAAACTTGCTTATTTTATTTGAACCAGTAAAAAATTAACCAGCTGAAAGTACAGTTCAAGGAAAGACAAAGACCGCTTCAGACCTCATGTCAAAAAGATTGATTGCTGAAGATGTTATTTCATTATATCTTTAACCTATGTAGTTAATTTGAAGCAGGAATGTTTTGCTGTTTACTTTTAAAGAAAGGAGGAACTTTTTATGTACTAGTCATTCTTTCTTCTTCAGGAACAGCAGCTTTTTTAAAGCTATTTATTCACAAACACATTCATGAGTTTTCTGATGGTACTTTTGTTGCATAAGGAAGCTCACATTAAAAATCTGAAAAGATAATTACTGTTTTCAGATATCAGTCATACAACTCATTTCAGTTTTAAAACCTTTTAAAAAGAGTCATGAACTGGAATTTTGAAAGTGTTTTCCCTTGAAATCACGTATTAATTTATTTACATTTGTAGTAACTGGAATCTGAAATTGAGCCCAAGTTTGTTAATATTTTAATGAATGGCTGATATTTTTAAAAGTGTAGATTAAAAAATAAACAATTTAACATTGGACTAGCTGCTTTGTAATATCATCAGTGGCATATTATAGTATCCCACTGTAATTATGTAATTATGTAACAAAGTTGCCATAAATCCTTGCAATCATAGACTATATCAAGTTGGAAGGGGTCCTTAAGGATTAGAGTCCAAGTCCTTGCTCCCTGCAGGGCTATCTAAAACCCAACCATACAACTGAAAGCACTGTCCAGATGTTCCTTGCACTCTGGCAGGATCAGTGCTGTGACCACTTCCCTGGGGAGCCTGTTCCTTTGACTGACCCTCCCCTCAGCAAAGAAACTTCATAAGTATTTAATTATTTAAACACAAACCCATCTGGAAACCTTCAGGAACAGGAGCCAGAATGGGCATAAAGACACCTGAATATGTGTAAAAGTTTAGAAGAAACCGTTGATTTTCAGTTACCTTTGAGAGAATGTGTTTTGTAGACTAGGGTGACACAATTACTTTTTCATCCTATTATATGTGTGGCTGAAGGAAGTACAGTGATTATTGAATATGGCTTAAATTTCTTCTAATGTACATATATTTTTTTCTTAGTGAGAAGAGCTCTTATTAAACCAGACATAGAAGAACTTAATAAGCTGGAAGAGGAGGCACCTTTGCCCTCATTACCTCTGTGAGTGGATTATGTTAGCAAATAACCCACTGGAAAACACTCTGAGTTATAAGAGGGACATTCTTGTTGAGCTGTATGGACAGAGTTATGGCACAAGATTAATTCTGTAGCCCCTTACTGAGATGTTTTTAAGTCTCTGTAGAGGATCTTGCATTTGAACATCTCTTATTTGAATGCTTCTCAAAGTTTTAACACTGACAGTGTTTTATTCCTATTGTTACAGTTATGTAGAGCAGTCCTCCTGACTGCAAATTAAACCTGGGTCTCAGTGCCCAGACACTAAAGTCACAGTGCAGCTACCTCTGAAATGAACTGTGTGTGTATGGGGCAGTTTTCTGGCAGATAACAGCATTTTACAGTACTTTGACACCCTGAAACTGCATATAATGCCAAGATTTTCAGTGATTTTGGTTTTAGGAGATGAAACCTTGAAACTGAAGGCAAATCTAATATGCCTTCCCATCATGGAGAAGGCGTTCAGGTAGACACAATATAAATACCCAAACTGCACAATTTGCTGATGCATCAGAGTGTGTGCTATCAAAATCTGTTGATAAATGTTTGATAGTAGCTGGTGAAGTTAGGAATTACATTGAATGGGCTTCTGTAAGAGGAGGTGATCTGAAAATACCATGGAGGATAGAGCATGTTTTATTAGATAGAGTCTCTTTATGACTTCCACTGCATGGTAGTAAGGACATGTGTGTGGCATTTAATTAACTATTCATGCTAGAGAATAATCTTTTGAATACTACCTTTTATATATGAGTACTTTATTCAAGTAGTGCTCGAGCTCTTAATTTTTATTTTGGTTGGGTTTTTTTTATGGTTTTTCTTTTTTAGAGGCCTGGATTTTTCTAGTACGTGGCGTAACAGTTATATCACAGCAAAAAAACAAATAATTTCTACCTTACAAATTCTTCATCCCACAATGAGAACTCTACTGGATTTTGGCTATACAGCATTCTTTAACTTTCTTGTAGTGGATTTCTCTAGTTCCAGGTAAAGTCTGTTCTGCTGAATTATTGATCTACATGGGTTTTTGAAGCTGGCAAAGATGAGCTTATTCAGTTCTATTATTTGTCATGGAAAATGTCTTTGATGCACCATTTTAATGTACTGTTATTATGTTACTGTGTTATCTGATGTTTCTTCTCTCTGTTACATATTGTATTGTTGTTCAAGTTGCTGGTAATATCAGACCTTTTGATTTGTATTTTGCTTTTAATTCTTTAGAATTCTCCCCATTATTCACTTATTCTTAATGCTTAATTCCCATAGAAATTTGTTTAAAGTGGTATTTGAAAGATCAACTTCTGGTGGTATTATCATCTGTAGGGAATTATATGCTAACCCTGAAGATCAGACTTCTTGCTGGTTTTCATCAGTTGAATTTTCTGTTTAATCTTGGAACTTTAAATTTTCATAGTTTTCAAAAATATGATTTTCAAAATATTTTTTATGCTATTTTTTCTGTAAATCCTAGAGTTTGGGGTAAACTTTTTCTTGCCTTTTAGCCTACTGAAGCAATTCGTAAGTTCCCACTGTGTTTTCTGCTAGAGAAAGACTGGGTTTGTAATATAGAAGTTTGTATTGTTACCTTACTCCATGTTTAGTTTGTTTAAATTTTGTTTATAAAGTGCCTGTAACTTTCTTTTCTAGATTGAAAGGACCAGTTGACTGTAAATCTTTTAAAACTGATGCATCTCTAAGCTGTTCTAAAGCAGAAGATGAGATAATGAGTACGTGGTACCAAAGAGTTATTGGTCTCTTTACTCAGTCAGAGGCCTTGGATGGTGTAAAGTTGGATCAGCTTGAGTCTTTTTATAACTGTGTGGCTGTGCTTATGTCTAATCAGGTATCTTTCCTCCCTGTGACAAACTTAATGGGATTGAAACATTACATGCTTTGTAGAAAAAGAATGGAATAATAGTTTAATCAAATCATTGTCATTTGAAAAAAAAAATAGAGGAAAATGCTTTCAAGATATTTCATTTCTACACACATGTATTAGTAATAGGCTTCCTTTTGTAGCAAAAATGAGTGCATGGACTTTACTGAAATGTTTACTTGATCATTAGTTTTCATCAATTAAGGACTGGGACTAATGCCACTGGAGTTAGAAAAATTCACACTGCTTCAGTTATCCATGAATGAGGCCAGAAATACTAAAATGAATGAAAATCCTGGCTTACCGGATGAGTGGAAAATGGGTTGGGTCTTTTTTATGTCAACTAATAGGTGATGTATGTTATTACCTAGCTGAAAGAATTACTGCAAAGAACGACTGAAGTTTTTGTGAAACTTTTTGATCCTGAAGACAGAAGTCATCTGCCTTTATTTAAGATGAACTTGACTTTTGATGAAAATAGAATGGAGTTTTATCCAAGCTTACAAGACTTAGAAGAAGCAATTCTGTTTGTAGTAGATTGTATAGGACAGACTCTTCAGGTATGCTTTTGTCTTTATTTAAATATGTAATTGATGAGGTGTTCAGTATTTGAAAATATTTGTGATTTAGGAGTCTGACTACCCTGGCAGTGAGTAGTACAGAATGCAACTTCTTTTTATTTTCCACAGTCGTTCTACAGGTCACATCATGAATCTTGATGCCCAGTGGCACTCCAGGCTCTGAAGTAATTCTGTAATTCTTCATTTATAAAAAATGGATACACCTGCTATTGATTGTGTTAGTCTGCCCTTTGGGTCTGCAATTATAATAATAATGTCTTTAATTATATGTGTGGTGATTTACAATAAATTTGCATGGAAGTTAAGATCTCCAGAGAAAGACAAGGAAAATTTGACTTGATATTCCTTTTAGTTCTAAGAAAAAGAAAATACTCAAATCTCTAAAAACTAATATCTACAACATCAAAAGATTGATGTCTTGGGAACCTGTCTAAGGTTCCAGGGAAGAGAGCTTTTCTGGAGGCTTTAGATGTGGACTGAGTATTGGTCACTAGCCACATGTGATGGTATCTTCAGGGAAATGTTTTGGGCTTGGTTTTATGTATTTGCATTTATGATATAATTTAATTCTATTCAAGGTTGGATTTTTTTTTTCCTTTACATATTTCCTGTTCAACTTTTTCTTCAGGAAAAGTCATTCTACATGTGTATAAGGCATGTGAACCCAGTCATGGTTAGGGTCTCGTACTTTTGTGATTGTGTCTTCTGCAGATTGCAACTTACTTTTAAAGTATATGTATCCTTGCACCGCTTTTTGAAATTTAAATAATCAACACTTGCACTACCCTTAGAACATACCAACGATACGTGCTTGGCTAATGGGAGGCACTGCAACTCTGGATGCTGAGCTTCCTGCTCACACCATACAATGGGCCAATTCCAGTCTGAAAAAATCTATCAGAGACAACTTAGAAGGCCCAAAGGACCATTTCAAAGGCTATGGTAAGTGATAGAAAAGTGTGTAAATAGCTGTATCACCTCTTTGTAATAAGTAACTTGCTGTATGTCATATGCATTTTAGTAATATTAATATGTTATTGAATTATAGTTGAAAGTTATGGCTGGCTTGTAGATGGAACTGCAGAGGAACGGATAAACAGATTTGTAGCAGAACAACCCAGTTTTGATGAATACACTACTGTAAGTTTTAATTCTACACTTTATAAATAATTTTTACTATACATACAGGAATAATGAAAAGGTAACAGAAGAAAACAGGTGCTTAGCCTTTAGCTAAAAATATATGGACTACCTACAATTTAACTGATTTTCCCCCTAAAATTTATGGTAAATACAAGAAAATATTACTTATTTTCTTCAATGTCTAATACTTACTCATGTAGCCAGATATTTAAACAGCAGCTCTGAAGTGTAAAGTCTGATGTTTTTCTGAAGTTCATAGATGAATTTTTCACCCTCAAGAAGGAAATCATGGGTTTGCCAGAGGTGATTTATTTCCCTATGATCTGTTTGAATTGCGAGGATTTAAAGCAAGGTTTGGCTAATTGCACAAACAACTTTGCAAAAATGCTAATGGAGAAAATATTTACTGATTACAGAGAGGAAAGTGAAAGGTAAGTAGGATTTTTCTGCTTGTGAATGCTCTATGTGTTAAATGCATAGTAGAAACATGTAGAACAAGTGCAAATATACCATACTTCGTTTTACTGAAAGTTCTTGTCTAGCTAATGATCTAATGCAGTTTGCACCAGCTGTTGTATTTTTTCTTCTGTTTTAGTCTCAAACAACCATAGGAGAACATATTAGTATAGACTTGGATAATGGAGGAGCTAAAAGATCTAAGATCCCAGAACTTTGTTACTGTTCTGGATTTTTAAGTGTGAATTACAGTATTATTGCACTGTCAAAGGAAAGGCTGGTTAGACTCTCTTATTACCTGATAGATACCTCAGCAAGGCTGCTCTCAAGCCATTCCTCCCCATTTGTATTTGTGCTGGGTGTTACTTCACCCTGAATGCAGAATCTGGCATTTCAATTCATTATCTTCCATCTCCTTAATCATAGTCAAATATTTAATTCTGCAGGGTGTCCCGTCCTTCAAAGGAGTAAGCAGCACCACACAGTTATATGATGAGCAAATTTTTTGATGGTGCATTCAACTCTTGCATCCAAATCATTGATAAATTAATTGAACTGAACTGGCCCAGATGTGAATCCTGAGGAACACTGCTGGTAACAGTTGCCAGCCATTTGCTACAACCCTTTGGTCTCTGTCCTTCACCAGTTCTTCACCCAGGGCACCGTTAACACACTCATCCCACATTTGGACAAATGGTCTAGAAGGATTCTGTGAAGGACAGTATCAAAAGCCTTATTAAAACTGAGAAAAATTATATCCACCACCTTCCCTTTATCCTCTACATGGATGAACCTTTAGGATATCAATTTAGCTAAACAGGAGGTTAATTTTATGCATTAAGTCATGAGGAAACTCTTACTACATTTTTTTAGTTAAAATGAACAATTACTGCCAAGTTTTATAGTGATTCCACATTACTAAATTGCAACAATATTAGGAAAGTGTTTGTATGTACACTAATGATAGTTTGCTGAATTTCTTTTAGTAACAACAGGTTACTAAAGCATTTATTTCAGAAGGATACCCAAAATCCAAACAAAGCATTTTTTGCAAGTCAGAAATCAGTATTTGCCTAGACTGACTTGCTCATATTCCCCTTCCAGTTCCATAAATAAGGGAATTTGTAAGGTATGAATACTTAAAGAAATAATTTGAATTTTCAGTTACATTAAAGCTGAGCTTGAGCCAGTCAAACTAAAATCTTTTTTTTCTTACATTTTATGTAAAATAAAACTATAGGATATGCCGTGAATTTGAAGCCATTAAGGAATGTGCATTAAAAGTTCCTGAGTCAACAGAAGAAATGGTAGAAATAATAGATTACATAAGGAGAGCCAAAACCAAAGATATCCAGGATCTACTGCAAAGGAGGAAGGTAAAAAGACTATCTTATAATTCTTGATCTTTTATTAGGCATGCTGGCCTATACAGAGAACTCATTCCAGAGTGCAGACTTTTTTCTGCCTGTGTGAATAAACTCAATGTTACTTCAGACAGAAGTGGGAAGTCCAGCTTATTTGCTACATGCCTTTGCTTCTTGTTCCTATTCCCATGTGTTCTGCATGTCCATGAGGAAATGCAGCTTTTAATGAATCACTCAGTTTATTGTTTGCACCTGGGGACTTTCTTCAGGACTACTTAAAAATGTATTTGTGAAAATGTAACAGACAAGTATAAAGAACATTTTATGTATAAAAACAGTCAACAGACTTTGAACACATAAAAAACAATTTACTCTTTGAGCAGAATATAGGTAATGTTACATTAGGAGTAGTTTGTGTGTAGGTGTGTGAATATGTATCAGATTTTCTGTTATGGTAATAGGTCTATAAATATAACGTGCAGAAATTATATTTTTTATATTTTTAATAACATTAGGATTTCTGCATATAGATTTACAGCACACAGGAGTCATATTTAGAGAAACAAGCTCATGATCAGGACAGCAATTTGAAAAATGTTACACATACATTTTGAATGTTGATATTCAATTGGCTGAAGGAGCTCTGAATTCTGAAAAGTTCATAAATTGTAGATTTTTATTTTATCTTCGTAGATAATATTGTCCAGACCTTTCATACCTAAAGTTTTGTGAAATCTCTCTTCGTAGGAGTGCTGTCGGCAAATGAGTTACTTGATAGATGTTTTTCCATTTGCTCCTGAAGACATTGAACTAAATTCAGCAGTTATATTATGGCCAAAGAAGATTAAGCAAATTCTTAAAGAGCATGATACTGTAAGAACATTTTCTTAGTTTATGGTATATTTTGGCTTGTTAGACTTTCCACTTTACTTGAGCTATTTATTTCATCAGCAGACTAAATGTATATACACATACAACATGAGCCATACTAATTTAGACATGCATGAATAACATATTTCCAGATTTTTGTAACAAAAGTGGGCTTTTTGTGGCTGAATTTTAAAACTGTCACTGTAACTTGAAAGCTTCAGGAAGTCTTATTATTCTAATATTCTTGTGATCAGTACTAGGTAATACACAGATGAAAATTCACTACACCGTACTTTTCTGGTAGTGAAAATATAACTGTCAGGCTCTTCATAAGACTGAGTGTCTGGTCAGGAAGTCATTTAGTTAAAATGGTATTTTAATCTGTCAGAAAAGTAAAAGTGGCAACAATGTTTTCTAGCAGTCATTAATAGAAAATATACAATATCTTGTTTACTCTGTGACTGTAGATTACTTTTCTTGCACCATCTGTATTCATTTTGCTTAGCATGCTTTGTCTCTGTCTATGACACAGTAAGTCAAGTCTTTTAGTGTTCTCTTGCCTCTGTAGTAATTTAGCATAGATTTAATAATTTCTTCTATTTTTTAAAAGAATTCATATTAAACATTTTTTAAAAATCAGTATCCTTTACGTATTACAATTAAGGATTTTTCCTTTACTAAGTTTTGTTTAGATACTAAGATATATGTCCAAGGGTAGTAAATATGCCTCTGACTGAAAAGATACCCAGCATGGGGTATTGGTATGTCTGTAAAATACTTTGTTTGCATGTTATTCCCATACAAGCTAAGTATTCTTTTAATCCCCCAAAATAAATCAGTAAAATTAATTTACTACTTCTACGTAGAGAATCCATGATGCTTGTTCTAACTCCTTTTAATGAAAAGGGTAGTACAGAGTGAATTTCACAACTTAGTGAGAATCAATCACTCTGTGTTTGGGACTCTGTATTTGGCTGTCAAGTGACTTGCATTGTGCTAGAGGTTGAGGACAAGAAAAGTCTCACATCAAGTTTTCATGAGTCTGTTTATTTGCATTCTATACTTTTAGATATGAGTCTGTTCTTATTCTAACGCAAAAGGAAGAAATTGGTTCCTCCTATAGTGAAGTTTTATCTGCTTCACAAATTTTTCATGGCAGTAGGTGTCCTTGTCTTAGGAGATGTCCTCTCTTGATTGATTTTTTTGTTTGGTACCTCAAAACAAACCCATGAGTGTGTAGACCCAGTGCTTTAAGGTGGTCTAATGTTCTAGAATTTCTGCTTTTTACAGCCACAGGTACATGTGGGATAACATTGACTTGCAACAACTGTAGGTATCCTATTTGGCAGTAAAATACTGAATCCCCAAAATTAAAGTATCTATTTTTTTCTGTAATGCTTTACTTTCATTTTCTCATTCCTGAAGGAGGCCTTAAAGGCAATCCTAACTGCTGTGATTATTGAGATGAGAGTTCCATGCTAGTATATAGAGGTTGTGCACACTGAAGTGGGACATAAGAAAAAATTCAGTTGTTGCAAGGATAATAATTTATCTGTATTGCTAGTTTTCTGTCTGTTTGCACTAAATATTTAGATGGTAGTATTTATATTAGTCATTGAAAGGACTTACAACCACCTTTGTGTTGCTTTTTTGTCATGAAAAAAAAATTCTTTTGTAGCTGATCCAACAGTCTAAAGGTAAAAGAGAAAAAGAAGTGCTACAGAAATGTGATGACCTGCATGCTGAATTAAACAAACTTTATAATTCTGTGACAGAATTAGAAGAATACTCAGAACTGGATTGCATGCGACAGGTTTGATTAATAGTATAAAATCAGTAGAAATGTTTTATGTGTTTAGTACACAGGGATCATGGAAAAAATTGTAATTAAAAGTAATCAGTTTAACAAATGTGAATTAAAACATTTATTATCCTCTTGCCACAATGAACAAGCTCAGTCCTCCTCCCATTTTTGTTCTTCATTGGCAATTAACATTTTATTTAGAGGAAAGTTTGCTATAAAGTTGTGCTTGAAGTAGCTGATAGGTAACAATAATAGCAGTTCAGAAAGAGTGTGCACCCACGAAAATCCTTTATTAATTTTCCCTCTTCACCACAACTCAATTAATGCAAAACCAGCATAGGAAGCAATTTGATATTTTTTCCCTCCAGACCTGAAAACTTCATTGTTATGCTAATGAAGAGCAGACCACTGGCTCCAAAACTTTGTGAATTTTTAGCAGTATATTTTAATTTTCAGAACATGTCTTGTGCTTTAATTGGAGGATATTGCATAGTAAGAAATTTTGTTTTTTTAAATAAACAAAACACTTCAAAGCACAAACCAGAAATCCTAAGCTAATAAATCCCAGTTACCAATATGATATGCCATGTATGTAAAAATGTGTGCCTGCGTCCTGGAACAAGGAGTTTTAAAGCACATTTTGACAATACTCTAAAATTCAGTAATGAGAACCAGTTTTAATTTTCCATAATGTTCATCTGTGTTCTTCATGATTTATGTACTTGTCAATAAGCAGACAAGTTTTTAAATCTTGTTTTCTAAAATTTTAGTGTTTATTATATTTTGATGCCTTGTGTTGATAGCTGTTCACAGTACAATTTGGTTATTTTTTCAAGATGTTTGATTTGGTTATTATTTGATTTCAGTATGTGACTGACCTGAGGACATTACAGAAAACAATACAGGACACTGATGAAACAGTGGCTGCTCTTAATAAAGAAGAGATTCTGCTCGGATGGAAGCCAAGCGAATTCCCACTCCTCAACAGCTTAAAAGCTGAGATAGACCCATACCAGAAACTTTTTAATCTTATACTAAAATGGCAGCGAACAGAAAAAAGGTAATTCAGCTGTAAATGCTATAAGAGGGAGAGTGAGAAAAATGCTTATCCTGGTCTTGTTCATGTCAGATGTAGGATATGGATTTGTTTTGTTGTTAACATGTGTTATTATCAAGTAAAGTAAATGGCTAATATGATATATTCATCAGGGTTGTTATTTTTAATTCACCTGGAAAAAAAGTTAGTTTGTTTTTATTTTTAACATGTAATAATGGAGTCATAGAATCATCGGACTTCCTGAGCTGGAGGGGACCCACAGAGATCATGAAATCCAAGTCCTGGCATTGCACAGGATAGCCCCAAGAATCACACCATGTGCCTGAGAGCAGAAGAGCTTATGTCAGACTTGGTTCTAATTGTATTGGTCATGCTGGTGTAGCCTATAATGAGACAAGTTCTGTGAAAGAAATGTATTAAGAGGAAAAATTGTGTTATGAGTAATTTTGTGTTCCGGAAAAGGAGGAAGTTAATTGGAGAGCTCATCATCTGTATGTAACCAAAACTATTTTTAACCTAGCATCTGTCCAGAATGGTGGGTTCAAATGATTGTGTTACTGTCTGGTGGTTAAATCCTACCACAAAAACTGTACTCTATGTATAAATTAAGGGAGATTGTTTATAATTTCATGCATTCTTCAGAAGTTATAATGTGATATGGCTGAAAGTGTGGAGCTTTTGAAAAGACAAGACTTAGTGTATTTTTAAATGTTGTATGTTGATCTCTATCTGGAGTTTAACTTAGATATTTGTCCATTTATGCAGTTACTCAGTTTCAGTATGTGACTAATGTAAGACAAGTACACAAATATACACAAGAATGTGGTTGAGGCACTTTTACTTGGGCATTAGAATTTTGCAAAGAATAGCAATAATATGGAAGATGAGCTTTGGTTTAATTTAAATAGCTACTCATGTGTTGCAAAGCAAAGTGATAATTATTTGCAGGCTACATTTGGTATTCTGTTTTGTATTTGTTTTTGTTTTAACCTTATGTTTTTTCTCAGATGGATGGATGAGACCTTTTTGGAACTAAATGGGGAAAGCATGGAGGCTGAGATTGATGAATTTTATAGAGAGATGTACAAGCTGTTAAGACTCTTCCAACAAAAGCAGAAGAAAGGGCCAACGGACAAGAAAAAGACAGTGCGACACAAAGGTGTAAGGGGTAATCCAACTCTTAAAATGTGTTCTTCAGTTCTGGATCAGATTAAAGAATTTAAGGTAATAAAATGAAAGGGCTATTTATATCTGATACTGAGGGACTAATGCTAAATTCAGGGCTCCAGTGTCAGAGATAGAGAGAGAGAGAGAGACTCTTCTGAATTGCCATTTCCAGATTGTACTGTTTATTACAATGAATAAACATTCATTGTAATAAAATTGGATTAGCAAAATTTAGCATCATTGAATAATTATGATTAATAGTTTTTAATTTCTTCTTAAGTAGTTGATAAATTATTTAGAAATGGAATGGATAACTGAATGGAGCCATCTGCAACTTTTGGAAGAGATTTTAATGTCCTCAGCTAGTGTAGCAGAATTTTAAATGCACATGAAAATTATTAAAAAATTTTAAAATAATGTATATGACAATATTTACCTTATAAATATCTTTTCTGAATTAGGAGAACATTCCCACTGTGATTGTCTTTTGTAACCCTGGCATGAGAGAACGTCACTGGCAGCAGATGTCAGATATAGTAGGATATGATATAACACCAGATGCTGGAACTACCCTGAGAAAAGTTTTAAAGCAGAATCTATCCTCTTACTTGGAACAGTTTGCAACAATAAGTGTAGGTGCAAGCAAGGTAAGCACAGAGACTTGATAGTGACAAATATGACATCAGCTCTCTTAGTGAATACTTTTATGATTTATTAGCATTATTTGTCTTTGCCATTATGCAGGAGAGGAGATTTGGTGAGACTTGGGCCCATTATATGTTAATGATGAGTATAAGCATTTGCATCTCATGTGACATCATCAGTATTTCCCAAGTGTGCTGCTTTCTGTGTGCAAGAAAAGGATCTATTGAGGAAAAATAACAAGTAGTTAATTTATGCTGCTAGGGCAAAATAGCTTATTCAGTTAGATAAGCTTATATATTGAATTAGAGAGTTGTGAAAAAAACTCAGTTCAGTGACTAGACCAAGCTTTTTTCTTTTATAATAGGAATTTTCCTTGGAGAAAGCTATGCATACCATGATGGAAACCTGGGATTCAGTTTCCTTCACAACAAATTTGTATCGTGAGACTGGTGTTCATGTTCTGTCTTCAGTGGATGATATTCAGGCTCTTCTTGATGATCAGATCATGAAAACTCAGACAATGAGAGGATCACCTTTCATTAAACCATTTGAAAACGAAATAAGGGTACAATGAGTACTTTCTAAACCATTTTTATTTGTAGGATAACTGTAGTGCAATAGTATACCAATTGTATTACAACTTTATTGTTTGAGTTGTGAATGAAATGCTTTCACTGATTTTTCAGCAAGAATCTTTTGAGTTTGTATGAGTCATACTTACCTTATTTCTGTTTTGAAATTCTCTCTTCCATTCAGATTCAAGTACAACCAAGAGAACATGATTGTTTTTTTCTCACGTTTTGCAAAATCACTATTTCCATTAACCTTGCTTCTTAATAACTGGAAATAACGTTTTTATCATTGCTAATAGGAACATTTTTAATTTATTTATTGAGTTTTGGACTCGAATTTTGAACAACAATGTTTTCCTCAGGGCAAAGAAACTTCTTGATGGCTTGGAGAATATTTTTTAATCAGTCCTCAGAGCAGTGATGGCAGCGCTTTACACTAGCTTTTGATTTTCAGGGCTAGAGTAGTCTTTGTGGTGCTAACACCATGGCTATTGACAGGACAGAAGCTGGTGGCAGTGCTTTGCAGTTACCCTCCCTAGTTCATTGTTAGTTTATGTGGGAAATGTGCAGGCTCAGTGAAGGAACTTATACTTTGCGGGCAGCCTGCTCCAGTGGTATCTGCTATTGTCTTTAGGAATAGGATGCTGGACTTGCTGGATCTCTTCTATGGGCTGAGGTGGTGTGTCTAGTATTGTGTCCCTGCTGCCATTCAGCTACAAGAGCCCTTGCTGTGGGGAGATGAAACAGAAGTTATCACTGATAGCCTCCTGGCTATTGCTTAACAATTAAGTTGTTGAAAGTTTGAAGCACGAAAGTGATAAATTCATTTTAGAAAATTAATTTCCAAGGAAGTAAAAATTTCTGAGCTCCTTTAGCCATCTGTATATGTGGAAGAGCTTATACTCCTAAATATTTTTCTTTCATTTTGTTTATTGGTGGACTTTTTATTTTTTTTCTTTTTGGGAGCTGGAATACCACAATGTCTGCCTTTCCTGAATTTGTTGTCTCTAACATTATTTGCTTGGAAATGTCAAATTAATATTCTTTAAACATTTATTAAGGAATGGGAAAGCCGCCTGATTCAAATTCAGGAGAATATTGATGACTGGCTGAAAGTGCAGGCACAGTGGCTCTATCTGGAACCCATCTTTTCTTCTGAGGATATTATGCAACAGATGCCAGAAGAGGGGCGGCAGTTTCAGACTGTGGATAGACTGTGGAGAGAAATTATGCAGTTTTGTGCCGAAGACCCAAAGGTCAGGGAATTATCCATTACCAACAGGAAACGGTAGCTTCGCTTGCCATTTTTTGGTGGGGAGGATGCTTAGTTTTCAGAATATATACAGTGACCTACAATTTCAGTTTCCTAGGCTTTCTAGAAAGAGTTATGTTGTTTCTTATTTGATTAATTTCTACTGTTTGAAATACCTCATTTATAGTTGGCAGTTTGCACATGTTTGTTATTACAGGTTCTTGCTGCCACTTCCTTGCCAGGATTAACAGAGAAGCTTCAGACCTGTAATGAGCTTCTTGACAAAATCATGAAAGGGCTTAATGCTTACCTCGAAAAAAAACGTCTCTTTTTTCCCCGGTATGATAAGCTTTGGTTATTTGAAACCCACAATTTCTGAATGGGTTTTTTTTGGTTGTGAGTAAAATCTGTCTTAAAATTAGCTTGATAATGCAGTTGTAATTTTTTCCCTAATTTTTCTAGCTTCTTTTTTTTGTCTAATGATGAAATGTTGGAGATCCTGTCGGAGACTAAGGATCCTCTTAGAGTTCAGCCTCACTTGAAGAAGTGTTTTGAAGGCATTGCTAAGCTGGATTTCCTTCCCAATTTGGATATTAAAGGAATGTGTAGTTCTGAAGGCGAGCATGTGCAATTGATTTCAAACATTTCTACTTCTGAAGCTCGAGGTGCAGTGGAGAAGTGGTTAATTCAAGTAGAAGATATTATGCTGAAGACTGTACATGATGTAATTGCCAGATCAAGAATGGTATGGGTTTTGTGATAATTTAAGAACTGTAGCACCTATCTTTGTTTTATGTCTGTCTCTTGGCTTTCTAAAATTCTTCCTCAACACAGGAGTTGATGAAGTTATGCGGCCAGGACCAAGTTAACATGACTTGTATTTATAGGCCAGTGATACACATTAGAGTTTAGTCTGAATAAGACCCAAGTAGTTTTCCTATAACAATGGCTATAAATTCTTCTAAAAGTTTCACAGCAGTACTATTTTACAGATTATATCACCTGATGTAATAGTTCAGGTTTCTTATGAATTAGAAATAGAACACTTGTAATATGCTTGCTCCTCCTAAAACAAAATCATCAGACATAATAGGTTTCTTATATGTGAAATTAACAAGTTGTGAATATTCCTGTAATATGAAAAGATAATTTTAAGAATATTTAAAATTATTGGGTAAAAAATTGTAAACCTAAGGGAAAACGAGTATTTAAAGCTCCATTTGGACATGGCAAATAGGGAAATAGTATTCATCAGCAAAGAATATTAATAGGATTAATTATAAGCTTCTGTATTACATTGTGATATATATTCCCAGACACTATGTCTCTATGATGTATTTAACTCTTTCAGGCATATCTAGAGACTGAGAGAAAGCACTGGGTTCTGGAATGGCCTGGCCAAGTAGTATTGTGTGTGTCTCAAATGTACTGGACAAGTGAGGTACATGAAATTCTTCGCAGTGGACCCAAGGTATTGTGTAATGCATAATTTTTTTAAAACCTTTCTTAGTGTTTCATTTCAGCTGATGTATTTTGCTTAATTGAACAGTTTTTTACAATTAAATTAAAATTTGAAAAATAATGAACATGTGTGTTTGACATACATGAATTTATGTACAGTAATTTATACCCTTCATTCAGTATTTGAATATTCTTATTTAGAGTAACCATAGTCTAAAAAGTAGCTTTTGCAACATAAATGCAATGTTTATAATGCAAAATGTGGATAAGAGAGAAGCTGATGCAAAACCATGACAATATAAAAAAATAGTTTAATAAGCAACATCTGTTAAGATATGTAGTCAACATGAAGTAGTCTGGAACACTTGAAACTGTGATATCACCAGTTTCAAAATTACCTTTTTTCTCCTAGGGTTTAAAGGCTTATTATGATAAACTTCAGCTTCAACTTAATGATATCGTAGAGCTGGTAAGAGGAAAACTGTCAAAGCAAACAAGGACTACACTGGGTGCCTTGGTTACTATTGATGTTCATGCTAGAGATGTCATCAAGGAAATGATAGGAAGTGGTAATTATATTTTAAGACATTTTTCTTAATACATAGTTAATGAAAAATTGTTAACCAATTTGATTTTACTGCCTTAAACAATACAGTACTAAGATGGATTTGTGAGTATTTGGCTACAAGCATCAACATTAATAATTTCAAAGCTGTTTTAAATTTAACCCTAATAGAAAATCGAGCTATCTACAACATTGTTTATGGTTGCTGTCAACTCTTTGTCTGTCAGGTGTGCAGAGTGAAACAGACTTTCAGTGGCTTGCACAGCTGCGCTATTATTGGCAGAATGAGAACGTTCGTGTGTGCATCATTAACTGCAATGTGAAATATGCCTACGAATATCTTGGAAACTCCCCACGCCTGGTGATCACTCCTCTCACAGACAGGTGTTACCGCACCCTGGTAAGAGCTTCCTCCTGTGATACTGCAAATTGTATTTACTGTGCCATATATTGCTTACACTGTTCAGTGCAGCTGTCCTTTCAGGGCTTATGGTTATTGTCAGACTCTGCTGTTTCTGCTAGAATGAGGTTTGTAATTTTTACAGAATAATAAGCATGAAAATCCCTTTTAACTACAAATCTGACTGAAATATTAGTGTGTTCTTCTGTTGTGGCCGTGCTTTTTTTAAAACACACAGGAAAATATTTGATTACTGTATAGATTATGAGAAAGCAAAGTGCTTTTCTAATGTTCTGTGACTGCTAAATTAAGTGGAGAAGGATTCACTAGTGATCACACTGTTCCTAAGACTAGTACAAGTTTGGCAACTTTTTTAGTATTTCTGCTCTTGGCAGAGGTGTTTATTGTTGTACTGGTTTATCCTCAGCTAACATGACAACTAAAAGTTACCAAAGTCATCTCAGCTTTTCTCATTATCAGTTACTGCAGTCTCTTTGCTGGAGTATGCTTTCGAGTTTTGCTAGATACCCATGGTATGGCTGTAGCTGATGTGTGGTATCTGTCTGTCAAAACATCAAGCTACGTTGATGTGAGAGGGTGATGTAGCTGGTAGTCTGTTTCGGTTTTAGGCTCACAAACCTTGAATCAGAGCACAGCAGGTGGAAGCCTGGCATTCTTGCAAATAGAAGTCTTGTCCTTTTCCCACCAAGGTCTTAATAAAATATTCCCAGAACATGTCAGTCAATACAGATGTGGCCCTGTAACTGTGGATTGAACTGTTTGTTTAAAGTCTGCAACTTTTTTGTTTTCTGTCAGATTTTTTCCTACTTCAATGGAATATAGGAGATAATATGGAATGGTCAATGGAAGGCACATACATCAAAGAGGGATGGTGTGGGAAAGAAAAAGAAAAGATGAAAGATGTATATAAAGAACAAACAGAGAGAAAAGACTAGCAACAAGTAACTGCAACAAATTTAACTTGAAAGGTGTATCTAAACGAGCACTGAAAGATTTGGTATAAAAACGTTTGAGTAACCAATCGTGGCTATGATGATAAAACTAAACCCTCTGTTAGGGTCAAAATTAAATTCTCTTGCATATTTTTCGCAGCTGTATGTACATTTCAGATTCTTTTAAATTAGTAAAACCATACTTTTTATGTTAGATAAAATAAGTGTATGAAAGTGCAATTTAATGTTACTATTTTCATTCAGAAGAATTTCATACGAATGAAGTCCAAATAATTTCCATTAAGTGTTTCTGTGCTTTAGATTGGAGCCTTTTATTTAAACCTCGGTGGTGCCCCAGAGGGTCCAGCAGGAACAGGTAAAACGGAGACCACCAAAGATTTGGCTAAAGCTCTCGCTGTTCAGTGTGTTGTCTTTAACTGCTCTGATGGCCTTGATTACCTGGCAATGGGAAAGGTAAATAGAAAATAAATATATATTGTATTTTAGTTTTAGCATGAAAATTTTACGGTCCCTATTTTGCAGACACAAATAAATGTGACACCTCTGGTCTGCTGCCCGTGGACGCTCTCTGCTGTTCTCTACATGATAATTTTCTGTGCTTTATGAAAGCCTATTAAATTGCTAATTAAAACATGAAGAAACAAGAGTTCATGGGATTGGGATCTTTTGACTGCGCTTGCTTTAGAATCAAAAACTTTGTTCTTCAGTACATCACTGATCTATGATGTAAACAGGTTTAAGCATTGTTATTGTAATTAATCTTCCAACATATAGTTTCTTTTGAATCTTTTAAGGCTCTGTTAGCAATGTCATTGGTTTCTTTCTTCATTTGCAGTTTTTCAAGGGTTTGGCTTCATCAGGTGCCTGGACATGTTTTGATGAATTCAATCGCATTGAACTGGAAGTGCTGTCTGTAGTGGCACAGCAGATCCTTTGCATCCAAAGAGCCATACAAATAAAGCTAGAAACATTTAATTTTGAAGGAACTGAGCTAAAGTTGAATCCCAACTGTTTTATAGCAATTACTATGAATCCAGGTTATGCAGGACGTTCTGAACTTCCAGATAATCTGAAGGTAAAATAGTAAGATTGA
This sequence comes from Cisticola juncidis, assembly GCA_013400215.1. Taxonomy (NCBI): domain Eukaryota; kingdom Metazoa; phylum Chordata; class Aves; order Passeriformes; family Cisticolidae; genus Cisticola; species Cisticola juncidis. The sequence continues at coordinate 398,240 of VXBR01002272.1, forward strand.
TGTGTCTGTGACCTTGGCGATGATTGTTTTGACCAGATGAGCTGTTTTCATGAGGAGGCTTTGCTAAATGAAAGAAGAGATAGTACACCATGAGAAGCACACCAACTGCAGATTGCTGAAAGAAAGGAAGTGCATTCTCTCACCACATTTTCCTTCCTTATTGCTGGGTATATCTGTGCAAGGGACAAATTGCATTCTTGAGACGGTGCTGAGGGAAAAGAGCTGTGGGGGACAGTATCTTTTCTGCACTTTACATTAAGATGGATATTGGTGGTAGCTCATTTAGGTTAACTTTCTAGGGAGTCATAAGCTGTAAATATTGATAATTTTGTTTTATGGTGGGATGAATACTGTAAAAGTTCTGAATTGCTTTCCATTCCTAAATTAATTATTTAAAGATATATCACTGGGTATGTATTTCAGGTTCTTTTCCGAACGGTAGCCATGATGGTTCCAAACTATGCTCTGATAGCAGAAATTTCCCTCTATTCATATGGTTTTTTGAATGCTAAGTCGCTGTCAGTGAAGATAGTCATGACCTACAGACTTTGTTCAGAACAGCTTTCCTCTCAGTATCACTATGACTATGGGATGCGAGCAGTCAAAGCTGTGCTGGTGGCTGCAGGAAATCTAAAGTTAAAATTTCCCACAGAAGATGAAGATATATTGGTGAGTTCCTGAAGGAATATTTGTTTAAGGAGTTTCATAGATATATGCAGTTCTGAGTTCTGAAGGCAGTTCCAGCACATCTTGTCACATCACTGATACATGTTTTGTAGTTTGTGAAATGAAGACAATAAAATACATGCTGCATTTTGTGGGGCTGTGCTGATGATTGCATGATTGGGCTTAATTTCCAATCAAAGGCCTTGTTGAATGAATTGATCTTTGTTACATACTAGGTTATTTTAATTGCTGAACACCTTATGCTCTGTCTCTTGATAAGAACAGTAAAATGCATATTTGTTTCTTCTAGCTTCTTAGATCAATTAAAGATGTGAATGAGCCCAAATTTTTGTCACATGATATCCCTCTGTTCATGGGTATAACCAGTGATTTATTTCCTGGAATCAAACTTCCTGAGGCAGATTACAATGTAAGTACTCTTCTAATTTTTTCTTGGTCATGATCATTGTTGATTTTTTTTTGTGGTGATTTGCTTTTTAATCAGGTGCAATTAATGCAATGAGGTATTTCAAGATGAGCAAAATCACTGAATGTTTGCAATGAAACTTTGTAGCAAAGGGAGTTCTTTCATCTGTGCTGAATATAATCCACATCTGAGTTCCCTTACATTCGGAAGGGTTGTGCATTACAGATTGGGAATTGATCTGATTTATGTAGTTTTAGGCTTTCTGATTTCTTTCCTAATTTTTGGACATAACTAAGTGATATTAAGGTTTGTGCTTGTATTTTATTTTTAGCAACACTTGAAACAATCTTTGTAGGAGAATAGTTGGAAAGGATGAGTATGTTGGAAAAACCAAATTGGATTAACTTTTAAGTTTTCAATAAATACTACACTCTTGAAAAAAGGGTATAATTCTGAAGCACACTGGTGGTTTTCTGAGGGGGATATGCCTTCTCCTGAAGGTAAAATTTGTAGTTAAATCCTGTTCTAGCACATAAGTACAGAAGTGGGAATTTTTTCCTCTGAAGGTTTGCTATATTCTGACTAATACTATTTCAGTTATTAATAAATTTGAAACCCTTTCTGATGAGCATAAACTCTTCTATTGTCATGCAGGACAGTAATTTAAATTGTAGTCAGCATAAGATTATGATTTGTTTTGATTTTAGGATTTTCTGGAATGTGCCAATGAATGTTGCATTCAACATAATGTTCAACCTGTACAAACTTTTATGCAGAAAATTATACAGACATATGAAATGATGATTGTTAGACATGGGTAAGGCTCACATCACTGCACTATCTGTTGTAATTCTGACTTGTACTGTAGCAGTTATTTATATGAATTTATAGAAGGCTTTGAGGGTGGCATAATAATATTTCTCTTTTTTCCAATCAGCTTTGGGACAGCTAATGTTTGATAATGTTTTTGCATGTCCCAAAATTCTTGTGGATGTGTGTCTGTGGAATTGTACTCTTCCTGATATCAGAAGCACTTGTACATGTATAATGATTTTAGATGCTGATGTCAGTATGGTGAAAACTTAGGACTGTAAATGCTTACTTGTATTAATATATTAGTTGTCAAATCTGTGCCATTTTATTCCTAGCTTTTATTGCAGAGCAACTGTGTGGAAGAAATATATACAATATGAAATTAACCATATGATGGTTAATATTCAGCTTATTAATTAATCTTCTCCATAAGATTGTGCCATTAGATTTGTGTGTGCAAATAAACTGGGTTTGTGGGAAAGGGTTTTTTTAATACTCAAAGAAAATTTACTTGCTTCACTTTTTGAAATTGAGGTGAAAAATAGCTTTAATCATATGTTTGGTATTGTTTGCCTTCATGTGATCTGTAAAAATCTAAATTGCAAGACGAATTTATTAATGGCATGATTTGTTTCTTTTATCCAACAGCTTCATGCTGGTGGGGGAACCATTTTCTGGGAAGACCAAAGTTCTACATGTGTTGGCAGATACACTGTCTCTTATGAAAAAGTGTGGTTATGGTGAAGAAGAAAAAGTCATTTATAGAACTGTGAATCCAAAATCAATCACTATGGGCCAGCTCTTTGGGCAGTTTGATCTGGTATCCCATGAGGTAATGTAGGTTTAAAAAATGTTTCCTGTATATTATGTTTCCGTTACTATGGATAGTAAACTCTTGAGTTCATAATTATTTTAAACATGGATGAGAACACAGTTATAAATTTTACCTTAACTAATACTTTCATGGCCTGTTTTAATTAAAAACAGGATATAAAAATGCAGTATCATATTTATATAGGTTTAAATAAAAGAAAAAAGAAAAAAGCAATATCACTTTGAAGGTAATTTTCCTCTTATAGTTGTATCTATGCTAGGAAATCATATTAAACATAATTGTATTAATTTTTTTGTCTGTTCTTAACTATATAATCAAAATAATGCAAAAACTCTCTAGAAAAATCTATGAACTTATGGGTTCCCAAGTGTGAAACTTAAGTTGGGAGAAAGAACAATATGAAATAGTAAAGATGAAATAGTGAAACTTAGTGTGACTCTGGAGAGAAACAGATGAAAGACGGGGCAGAAACACTTCAAAATTTCAGTAAGTCAAATTGTTGGTCTTTTTTGTCAACGTATGTTTTCAAGTGAAAAAAAATTGGTTTTTAAATTTGCTGTTAAGACCCTTAGTGAAACTCTGAAGTTACGTGCTGCTCTCTGCAGCACAAGAAGAGAACAGTTAAAAGTGAGGGATGATGGAAAGCAAAGGGAAGGGTTTCTGTGGCTGGCAGCTCATGTTGAACTCTGTGTTCTTTATCTCACTCCCCATTGCCTCGTCCACCCCTGTCAGTGGACAGATGGGGTTGTCGCTACAACCTTCAGGAAATTCGCGTTGTCTGAGACCCCTGAGCGCAAATGGGTCATCTTTGATGGCCCCATTGATACTCTGTGGATAGAGAGCATGAACACGGTGCTGGATGACAACAAAAAGGTATCAGTCAGTGAAAAAAATGAATAAAACTATGTGATATTTTGAAAATATCCTTTTACATAGACAGAAATACAAACCACAGTGCCTGACTTTTGAAAATAGGAAGTGCAAGATGGCATGACAAGCTGTGACAAGCTGTAAGCTTTTTTTTTTTGTGGTTTTGGATTGGGTCTTTTTTTTTGTTTGGTTTGTTTGTTTGTATTGGAATAATAAGCAAAATATCAACTCATTGCTGGAAGACACGAATTATGTAGTATTTCCTTTATGCCATTAATATAATTTTCTAACAAATAATTTAAATTTAAATGTCAGAAAGTACAATTAATTATATATTATAAACCCCATTATTTCTAATACTGCACCAACTTAGACACTTGTATTTCAAGACAATCCCAAGACACAAAGGGTTGCATTTTCAAAATAATGGCTTCTGAAGTCAAAATTACAACACCACTTTTGTAAATGGGCCCTAGGAATCTCAAAGCAAATATAAAAAGTAGAGACATTTGCTCTTTTAAGTTTTGGATGATTATGTGTCAAAATACTCAAACTAGACTCTTACTTTAGTATGAAGGGGTAGTTTGTCTCCAGCTGGAATGCTTCAGTATTAGCAACAATAACTGCAGTTATCTTTGTCCTTTCTTCTTGCTTTCTTTTATTCATCCTGTTGTATGCAAGACTGATTGTAATGAACCTACTGGTAGGTTACTATGGAGCACTATGATTTAAGTGAAGAATTTAGCTAAAACTTGATAAGAATCTATTGCTACAAGTGGTTAAACATTTTATGTAGTTGACCTGGCCCTTGATTTTACTTGGTTTTACCAATTTTCATATAGGACTTCACTGTGATAGGAAGTGTAACTTAATACTAATTTTTTTTCTGATCTTGCATGTTATTTTTTATTTTTCAAGCTTTGTTTGATGAGTGGAGAAGTCATCCAAATGTCCCCTCAGATGACTCTTATTTTTGAAACGATGGATCTTTCCCAGGCATCAGTAAGTTTGGTATTTAATGAAAATATAAAACAAAATTCAGTCTATTAAATGCACAATAAAATGAGTTTACTATTTTTCCTTAGCCTGCTACAGTGAGTCGTTGTGGCATGATTTATTTGGAGCCTTCTCAGCTGGGCTGGAGGCCAGTTGTTACCTCTTGGCTGAGTAAACTGCCTGAACCTCTGAACTCAGAGGAACATCAAAATCTTCTGCAGGGACTTTTTGATTGGTTGGTACCACCAGCATTAAGAGTCCGTCGGAAACAGTGCAAGGTGTTTTTTGCCATTTTTACCTGCAGTAATTAGTGGCCATTTCCATTCTGTTACCCTTGGTAGGAGGTGACTGTTCTCTCATGACAAGTACAGTTAGAATGAATATGCAGCTCTTGGGACCAGTTTAAAGAGTTAAAATGGGAAAGTCAGCTAAGGCTTGAAACTTGATCATGATTTTCATCTTCTTATTTTCAAAAGTAAAGTAAGTATTCAAAACACTGATTAAAAAGACTTCCCAAGAGAATTTTGTACTTTTTTTTTTCTTTAAAGATGTCATGTATAAGGAAGTACTTTTTAAAGTTTTTGGGGAAATGTGTAGTTCTTTGCAAGCTCAGTGTGACAGTACTTAGAATTTTGCTCATGTTTTGCTGTCGTTACTTCTCTGAGTTTTGTTTTGGTTTAGGATGTGTAGTTGTAGTGTTCATATAGTAGCCATGAACATAGTTAACAAGTTATAGGTCTTGGCATTTCAATGACTGAGGAGGGCAAATGATCTTTTGAGTAAAAGTCAATGTAAACCTTGCCTTCTAGTATGTATTCAGAATTAGCTAGTGAAGTAATCTAATTGTTTTAGATTTTTATCTCCAAAAGATAAATTGAACAAGTAAAGTATGACATCTGACCTTTTGAATCTCTCAGGAACTGGTGCCTACAAGTGATACCAATGTTGTAGTAGCTCTCACACGGATTTTTGAAATGTTGATTTGTCCAGCTGTGCAAGAAGATCCCAACAACAAAAGCATCCGTGGCTGGATTATGGTTTGTTTTTTAACATGGAGCAAAATGTATATTTGTTTCTCTATATGCTTGTTTTCAAAACAATTTTACTAATCCAAATAACTTTAATTTGTGAATAAGTGAAACAATTTTACTACCTCCTTACTCTCTCTCCCAATACTCTGGAGGTACCAGATGAGATGGAAGTCTTACAAGGGACAAATATGATTAAAAATTTTACTCTTTTTCCAATTAAATGAGATAGTGTTTTTTTATTTAATGTGTTTTTTAAATAACCAAGAAGTTAGCTAAAGCAAAGGGTCTTCTTTCTCTTAAAGGAAATAAATATTCATGCGACACTGATTGACTTGTTTGAGCAAAATTTCTATGTAAGAGGGTTTTCTGACAGTTATATTAGTTGGATCCTCTGTTTAACCTTATATGATTGTTCTTATGAAAAACAGAAGAAAATAGAATGTGAAAGTAGTTATTTAAAATTAAATTTAAAAATTCCTAGATCCTGGATTGCCGTTAGAACTCTTCTCAGGCTTTGTCATGTGACATACTGCTGTAGTCAGTGGCCTTTATTTTTTGTTCTTTCTCTCACTCTCTGTTTCTGTCCTTGAATAAGACTGTGTGCTCTGTCTACAGTCAGATTTCTAAATCTCTTTAGGACAGACATATTCAAGGGCAATTGAATAACATCTCTCTGCTTGACAATATTTTTTTAGAATTATGTTTGTTAACCAGACTGTACAAGGTTCATCTTATGTGTAAATTTATGAGACAGTAACTGATTTTTTTGCCTTTACAGGGTTGTTTTGCTTTTGCCACAATCTGGTCCATTGGTGGAACTTGTGATGGTGACAGCAGGACAATTTTTGATAGTTTCTTAAGAGAAACTTTGTCTGGGAAATCTAAAACAAATCCTGTACCAGAGAATTTGGGAACGTGGGAATGTCCCTTAGAAGAGAAAGGCTTGGTCTACGACTACATGTGTGAGGTAGGATTGGCTTCTGCATCCACTAAATAGATTCTTACAGTCCTAATAAAAGGCAAATGCAGCCAGGTGGGTATTTTATCTTTATGAAGCCTGTTGGACGTTGTGGAGTGTTGGTTGGATTAAATCCCACAATACATTTTTCGTTTATTTTTCAAATACCAGCATACTGACCAATTTTTAAATAAAATACTAAGATGTATATTTCAGTTATATTTGTAATATTGCAACTGTATATTTCTTCTGTAACCCAAGCACAGTTGGCAGATTGAAATCTGCTTTTCTATAGAAAGAATAATGTGGACTGTTCAGAAGGAAAGCAGAATACTAAGACTATGGGTAGTTTGTGTTACATTTTTTGTTTATAGTACCTATTAGACTCCTTTCTTCTCTTTTTTTTTTGTTTTGTTTTGTTCTGTTCTGTTCTGTTCTGGTTTTCTCTGTGTGTGTTTTTTTTTACTTGTTTTCACTGAACAAAGTTTTTTAGAAAAGAAAGGAGTCCAAATTAAGATATATACTTTAATTCTTCATTAGTGAGGTAAAACAAACTAAATGTGTGAACTTATGAAACATCAAATATTCATTAGTTTATTAAAATCCATTACTTTAATTTTTCAAAAGTGAAGGATTAGAAAAAACCTTTCATATGTAAAACACAAATCTGTTCTACATCTGTGTTTCCTCCTAGCTCAAAGGCAACATACGTTGGGCTCACTGGGATGAATTTATTGAACAAATTAGTTTCGGTGATAAAAATGTGAAGATTCAAGATATTATAGTCCCAACTATGGATACAATTCGCTATACGTATTTGCTAGACCTGTTCATTACCCATGGAAAGTAAGTTGCTTCACTACAAATTTCTGAAGTGAAATTTGATCATAGGTAGAAATAACTCTTATTTGTTCCTTTGAGTTCATTGTTTTTATCAAACCCTTAGTTCATTTGGCCTTTTAAAAGATATTTACTACAAACAAAAAAAATTTGCCCAATAGTCTGTTCTTAGTTTTTTGTGAAACATTATTATAGTCTAAAATTAGTATTTGCAGTCTGATGATGCTCTTAGCTTGAGCCCAAAAATTGTTGCACTGTCTTTCTACTTTGGTAATTAAATACATATTTCCATATATCCATGGTCAGATCATATAAGAAAAGGAAATAAAAACTGGCCTTAGGTTCCAGCTTTATGAAGTTTGAATTAATGAAAGACCTATCAGGAGAAATTTAACTCCCCTCTGTGTTCATATACTCCAACACCAGTAGAACGAGGGAATGAAAAATGTTTATTTCTCCTCCCATTTTCTTGATGGTGGAAGCAAACTAAAATTATGAGAGATTTTAACAAATGCCTTATAACACTTTTAGTTTCTTCTTTTGGCAAGTAAGATTTTTTAAAGGTAGAAGAAGAGCAAGTTAGTACAGACTTCTAGCTGCTTTTAGTTTTCAGTGTTAGGTTTCTGCAGTCTGTGTGCTTTATCTCTATCTTTTTGAAGACCACTGCTTCTAGTGGGCCCAACAGGAACTGGGAAATCTGTGTATGTCAAGGACAAGTTAATGAACAACTTGGAAAAGGAGCGCTACTTTCCCTTCTTCATTAATTTTTCAGCTCGAACCAGTGCCAATCAGACTCAGGTTAGTAGAACAGATAATTTTCACAATGTGAACAGGTCTCAAGGAGATTGTGGACATGAATATGTAATCTATGTTCTGAATGATCCTGTTTGCATTGCAGAACATTATTATGGCCAGGCTGGACAAGAGACGCAAAGGAGTTTTTGGCCCTCCAATGGGAAAAAAGTGCATTATTTTTGTAGATGATATGAATATGCCTGCTTTGGAGAAGTATGGGGCACAGCCTCCTATAGAACTTTTCAGACAGTTCTTTGACCATGGATTTTGGTAATTATTTGAAATACAACTGATTTTTTTTTTCGTTGCTGTATTTGCTGTTACACTTACTTACTATCTTGAATTTTATTTTCAAAACTTTTTGAGGTGGTTTGTAAATGTTAATGCAGATTTAGTTTATATAAAAACACATTATTTAAAATTGAAGCAACTTGTATATTACTCTCTAAGGACTTCTCAGTTTAGGAAATTCATGATCAAATTAATTTTGAGTGTTTTAGAATTTTCTATTGTTGAACTTCAGCAGAGTTAGAATACGTTAAATAAAATGATTCATTTTCACCTTGATTATTATAATTTTTTTCCAGTGCAGTTTCTTGTTCTATTTCTTTCTCTTCCTCCTTAGAGCAAGTTGGCAGTTTTCTGGATATATCTATATATATGCACTTATATAAAACTTCTGATTTTATTTCTTTCTATTTATGTTGGTTTCCCCTGTTATCCATGTTACTATTAGTCACTAATTTTTTTAGTAAGATGTCTTTTTTTTAAAAATTCACAGTGAAATCAGATCTGATAATAGGCATGAAATAAAATAAGTTGAAAGTCTGTGCTGCTTTTGAGGTTCTGGGCTTTGCTTATATTGGAAAATTGAAACAGGTGTTTTCCTGGGTCTGGATTATTCTATGATTCCAGGCACTTCTCAAATACAACTACTCTTATGATTTCAGGCACTGCTCAAATATCTATTGCTCTTGAGTAGGGATAATATATCTTGACATGTTACAGTTTAATACTTAAAATTTCATATCGGGTTTTATGGAATACAATTTAAACAAATAGTCTTTCTTTTGGGCCTGAAAAAATATGTTGAGATTAACTGGTACACAATTAAAGGACTAGGGGTTGTTTTGTTTTGTTTTAGGGAGGAGAGGTTGCTTGATTTTAAAAAGATAAATTATATAATGCCTACTGTGGTTTTGTATTTTTTAAATACTTTTTTTTATGGATGCAGAGAGGCTCTGTCATATAGGTGCATCTAAGATGTAACAAATGTGGTATATTTGTATTTAAGTGTCATATGGCATTTTATTTTGAAGGTATGATTTTAAGGACACCTCTAGAATCACCCTTGTTGACGTCCAGTTACTGGCTGCCATGGGGCCTCCAGGGGGTGGGAGGAATCCTGTCACCCCTCGGTTCCTGCGACACTTCAACATTTGCACCATCAACTCTTTCAGTGATGAAACAATGATCCGCATCTTCTCTACTGTAGTAGCCCTTTACCTAAGGGTTAATGACTTTCCTTCTGACCTCTCCATGGTTGGAAATCAAATTGTCACTGCCACTTTAGAGGTAAGAGGCAAATATGTTACTGGAAATTTCCCTCAATTTGTTCATTGAAGTTCCTTTGGCTCTACACTAATGTAGTGTAAAAGGTTATTTTTGGAGAAATAACATTTTAAAAGGCATTTAGGAATTATTATAATAATACAGTCCGTGCTACTTTTTTTACTTTGCTTTTCTCTGTTGTTGTTGTCTAAAGGTGTATAAGAAAGCCATCAAAAATCTTTTGCCCACACCAGCCAAATCTCATTATACCTTCAACCTGCGTGACTTTTCACGGGTTATCTATGGCTGTTTGCTCATTAAGAAAAGTGCAGTTGAAAGCAAACGTGTGATGATTCGGCTGTTTGTACACGAGGTGTTTCGTGTCTTCTATGACCGTCTGGTGGAAGATAATGACAGAGCCTGGTTGTTCAATCTAGTGAAAGATATTGTAAAAGAACATTTCAAAGAAGCATTCGATAAGGTTTTTGCACACCTTAAGGAAGGAAACTCACCTGTGAGTATCATGTTTGACCTGTTGCAAAATAATTGCTTTTATTGCAAATTTAGGACATGAAAGTTAATCATAGGTGAAATTTTGATTCAAATGCACGTGAAAGTTTGAGTTGAATTTGGCAAAATGTCTTCACGAGATAAAAAAAGAAGAAATGAAAATTGTTTAGGAGAGTTTAATTATTGTACATAAACATTCTTTAAAAATATTACTTTTAAAATGTGATACTTTTATATATAATAATATATAATTTATATATAATNTAATTTTAAATAAAATACTTTTAAACTTAAAAGAAATTTGTACATCTGCATCCTGTAATTGTTATTAAACTTTAGTATCCAAAATTCTGTATAGTTGTGTTAGATTCTATGTCTTTTTTTGTTGTTCATTTTTTATGTCCGTTGTCATTTCTTTCATTTATAGAGGAAATGACTTTGTGGTCTTAGTTGTCCATTTCATAATATACACATGTACGAATTCCGTGTCATCTGAAGGTCATGATTATGAGACTGTTGGTGGCTATTGAAGCCAATTGTTTCCCAAGAACAATTTAAGAATAAGTTTATAGTTCAATGCAGGAAACATAATTTTGAGGAGAGTGTTGTCTGGGAGTCAAAATATTTTGGAGTGCTTATTTTGTGTCTGGGGTATTTGTCTAAATTTTCCTTTGTTTTCTAAAATTTCAGTGAGGAGTACATTCATTAAATATTAAACTTGACTTCTTAATTTGTTGAATATTCGCCACAGGTAACAGAAGAAGACATGAGAAGTTTGTGTTTTGGTGACTACATGGTTCCAGAACTTGAGGGAGATGAAAGGCTTTATGTTGAGGTTCCAAGCATTGAGGAGTTCGGTGATGTCGTGGAGCAGTGTCTGGATGAATATAATCAAACCCAGAAAACAAGAATGAACCTTGTTGTTTTCAGGTGTTTATGATCTATTTTATTAAGAGCTTTAAGCAGTAGTTGATAATTCAGTATATTCAATTTTGTGGACTCTGGTTTTTGGTGTGTCTCCTCCCCTTTAGGCATCCTTAAAAGTGTTTGTTACACCTTTTTGCATGGAAGTAAACCAATTTTTCTCTTATGCTTCTCCTTTTTCTATCTGAGAGTAAATAATGAGAAGCTTTTCTCCTAAGGGTCTTTGAATATTTTCCCGAGTTGTTACAGAAACGTGCACTGAATCAAGTAGGTGCTGTACTTCTCCTAGGCCTCTGTCACCAGTGAAGATGGATGTCACTGCACTTTCATTCCCCAAGGACAAGCATCCCAAGAGGGAGATGTTCACAATCATAGCTGTCTGTCTGCTTTGTTGTTATGCAGCACAGCCATGCACTCAGCTGGTGCTGCTGCTAATCCTGTGAAATTTTAGACTCTGGAGGCCCTTATTGTTAGTGATCATGCAGAGCTACAACTGAGAGAGATTAAGAGGTCAGACTCCTTTCTCCTCCCTGTTGCTAGAGATTACCACCTCTTCCTATTTGCCAGGGTAACTTGACACGTAGATACTTGGTGAAGGTGATTAGGGTTACTTAAGTTGATGAAGGTGATTAGGGTTACTTTAAACAGTTCTAATAACAGCTTCTTTTAGTCTAGGTCATTTGCCAAGCTGTATTTCTGAGTGCCTGTATATACAACTAGGCTCTCAGTTGGACGAGCTGGCAGCCTCTGATCAGAGGCTACTGGCTGTAGAAGCAATATTCTAGTGACATCACTGAACAGCAACCAGGAGAGCATGTTTGACTGTACCCTTAGAGTTCAATCTCATGGATAACATCTGAATTTGTTTCTTTTATTTTTCTAAGCAGTAAAAATAAACAAGAATTTACCTTTCTTGAAATGTTTGAAAGTTTTTTTGAGACTACTTTTAAGCTTTCTTTAATTATCCCATGCCCTGTGCTTAAGCAGGTGATCTACAGGCCTTGCTTCATAATCTGAGATAAATCATTCCTGAGTTTTGACAAGGACTCCCAGTAATGTCCTGAGGATGTTCCAATGTCAGTTCCAAATCTAAGTTATAAAACACAGTCAGAGGTAGAGGAAAAGGAGATGTTTGTTGATATAGACCATGTTGCCCCAGTGGTTACTTTAAAAAGATACTTAAATTGCTATTCTTCAAGAAAGTTAAAATTGGTAATACTGGTGTTATTTTGAAGTAGAGAATTAATGTATTTCTTTTCTTTTAATACATTTATCCTTATAGTGCTCCTGTTCTTACCTCTGCATGTTCTTTCTGGCAATTTTTAGTGATTTAGCTAAATACTGATATTTTTCTAACAGAAGAATGGTAAGTTTTACTTTATTTTGTGGTTCATGCCCACTGTCTTTCTTCCTCTTCCTCTCTACGCCACCCCACCCTGCATTCAGAAATTAGTTTTGGGGCTGCTACTCCTGATTTTTTTTCACAAATGTATAGGTGCATAGATATACATGTGTTTCTGCTCTGCTGGTAATCAGCATGCTCCCAATGCAGGTACATGTTGGAACATTTATCTCGAATAAGCCGCATTCTGAAGCAGCCAGGGGGAAATGCTCTGCTGGTTGGAATGGGAGGAAGTGGGCGGCAGTCTCTGACTCGCCTGGCAGCGTTCATGGCAAGAATGTGTATTTTTCAACCAGAGATATCTAAGACCTATGGTACAAGTGAGTGGAGAGAAGATCTGAAAGTGAGTATTAATAACCTGTCTACATTTTGACTTAATTTTGAGGAAGGGTGTTTTGGAACATAAAATTTTAACTGTCTTGCATTTTCAGACACTTCTGAGGAATGCAGGTGTTAAAGGCTTGAAAACTGTATTTCTAATCACAGACACGCAAATTAAAGAAGAAAGCTTTCTAGAAGATCTTGACAGTGTCCTCAACACAGGAGAGGTTCCCAATCTTTTTGCAGCAGATGAAAAACAAGAAATTGTAGAGGTATCTTTAGAAATTCTCTTTCATTTCACCTCCCTTTTAATCATCTTGGTCAGTTTGGTGTGAAATGTGGCTTCTGGACATTTGCACTTTATTCTGTGACTTCTTTTTGAGACCTTAAATAAATCAACTTAGTAAACATACAGAATAGTTTATGCCAACTACAAGCTTTAATTCTGACCTAGCACTCTGTTCACAAACACGTTAAGTTGTGCGTGTGGAGAATTTGTGTTGTTCACAAATACCCCGTGGCTGTAGTTATTTATGTCGTGTATTGTTTAAGACAAGACTGTGCATCATAACGTTTTCATTGATCACTGAAGTGCAAAGATGTGACATTTTTATTGAAACATATGGGCTGGCTTTCTCAATAGACTCCTACTACTCTCTGAGGCACTAGGGCTATCTAACATTGTTAGATAGAATTTTATATTGCTGACACTTCTATTCAGAGACAAGGTGGGCAAAGGTGCTCCATGAGTTTAGGCTCAGAAGTAAAGATGCAATGTACTCAGGCAAATGTAAACCAAAATTAACTAAAATCAGACTTGGATTTTCACAGTAGCAGTCACAGTTTGGGAGGGAGGGGCATCAATCTTTATACACATCAAGTTGGAAACTTCATGTTAGCAAACAATATTTGGAACAGTAGGCTGTGCTGTCTTCCTATCTCTGTGATGTTTTTACTAAATTAACTAGATATGTTTCTAGTTGACTTTCAAAGTGGTTCATGGTACACACACAAATGTTCTTTATTACAATATCTGTATCATTTGATAGAAGTTACTACTGGTTTTTCCTGCACTTACATTATGGAGCATGTTGATACCTGGATTCATGTATCTTTCAAAGAAGTTAGATTATAATTCTTGTGATCTTTTACTATTACTTTTTCATTCTTACCAGGTGTATAGTGACAATATTAAAGTATCATGACTCTTTTCCAATTTTACAGTTTGTGTGAACGTACCCAGCAGATGTATGCTGGAAGTTGGTAGCTATCCACAATGTGCCAGCTGGAACAGCTGGTGTTTTACTCAAATCTGCTCCCTCAAAAGAATTCTTCTTTTACTCTGTTGTTATGATCTACTCTCAGTTTCTCAGAGCAGCAGGTGGTAATTTCTGGAATGAGTTGTCAGGGTTACAGATAAATAGTGCAATCCTGTTCTCAGGCATAATTTACTGCTTTTTCTGGTTTTCTACTTTATTTTGCCTGTTTCATTTCCACTAAAAAATTTAATTTCCTGGTGATACTACCATTAATAGGATTGCTATAGGACTTCACATGTGGTTAATGAGAATTTATAGAACATATTTTATGCTATGTATTACTCTTAAGGGTGTTCTTGCAGCAGTTCGGTCTGGTGATAAAGGTGAAGAACTCAGTCCCTTGGCCTTGTATGCACTTTTTGTGAACTTCTGCAGAGAAAATCTCCATATTGTGGTGGCATTCAGCCCAATTGGAGATGCTTTTCGCAATCGTCTGAGACAGTTTCCATCACTCATCAACTGCTGTACTATTGATTGGTTCCAGGTATGGGAAAATACTTCTATTATTTCATCAAAAATCTCCTTCAGTTCTCTAACACTATATTTCTAAGTGCCATTAGATTTTCTTTTGTTTTCCTTGTAGAAGTACTCCTTATTTTTCAAAATTTTGAAATTGCATAGGCCTTGTCTGTAATATTTTGGGAACTTTTTGATGTGTGATCTCAACATTTCTACATCTAAATGAAGTTAAATTTTGTTGCAGCACATTTCTGAAGTACAAATAGTCTTAGTTTGATGGCAGTTTGTAATTTTATTACATAATGTGTATGTTTTAAAGGACTAGAGAAACTCATTGTGCCCGTAAAATGATCTTAATTGTGGCTGGCTATTGAGCAGGTCATCCATTGTAGGAATGACTAGCAAATACAAATCCTGTTGTTTATCCATAGATCTTTTATAGCAGAATAAAACTTGGAGAAGCAGTATCTATGTAAGCAGCATTGCTCTCAATAAAGCCCAGTTAGCTCTATAGCTTGGCCCAGTGCTGCTGTCAATTTTTCTGCCAAAGGATGAATAGATGCAGAACTGTTTGGATAGAACGTGTAGCTTTGAGCTAGATCAACCAGGAGTTGCCAGAAAACTTCCAGAAAAGATTGCAAGGGTGGTGACCTTGCTGCCTGAGCTAACCAACCCTTTTTATTGTTCTTGAGACACAGCTGGGACTAGTGTGTCTCATTCTGGTGGTTTGAATGGTAAAAACTGATTTTAATATTTGAAGACTGCTAACAGTTGTATTTTACAATTTCTTCTCTCCTCATTTCTCCCTCAGCCATGGCCTGAAGATGCCCTTGAACGTGTGGCCAGTAAGTTCTTAGAAACACTTGAGCTCACAGACACTGAGCGTCAGAGAGTTGTGCCCATCTGTAAATACTTTCATACTTCAGTTTTGTCACTTTCTGAAAGGTCAGTCTATGGCTTTTGCAAACAATCATGAAGTGTTAGGTGACTGAGTGTTAATGCTACTCATTTATATATTAAAAATTAACATAACTATTTGCCTTCATAAAAATTAAATAATTTAAATTCTTAATTCCTATCAAATAGTTACATAACTTTGCTAATGATAAACTAAAAAAAAAATCAAAATTTCAAGTTATTCTTTTTCCTTCCTTAATAGGTTCTTACAAAGTCTGGGACGCCATAATTATGTTACTCCTACTTCTTATCTTGAGCTTATTGCTTCATTTCAGAGGCTTCTTACTGAGAAACGAGACAGTGTCATGAAAGCCAAGAAGAAATATGTGAATGGGCTAGATAAACTAGCTTTTGCTGAGTCACAGGTGAGTTATGACAAACATGGAACTGCAAATAAGAAATGTTTGTCAAATGCAGGTCTTTTTCTGGAGAAGTCAGTCAAAAGTGGTACCTCAGATTTTGTTTAGCTCAATCTTCAACAGTAAAACTAAGAAATGTATTCTGCTTTTTCTTTCCTACAAAACTAGTGCTAGAGCCACACAACTCTAAGCATATATTTTTAAATAGTATATCAACAGAGCTGTCATTTCCTTGGTGGTTAACAAGTGAGCATAGTTCTTAAAATTAGACATTGTACATAGAAGATAAAAATAGGTCTTGGAAATGTTTTGATTTGAAACTGAATGTTACACCCTTCTACCAATAAATTAGTCATTAGGTAAAATCTAGATCTTAAATAAATTGTTAGAAATTGTGCTTGACCCTCCTGGATCTCACCTGATTCTTTTTATATGTGTAGGTTGGTAGGATGAAAGTAGAATTAATTGAGCTTCAGCCCAAACTAGAAGAGGCAAAAGTGGAAAATGCAAGCATGATGAAGGTAGAGTTATACCAATACAGCTTTACGGCTTTTAATATAAGCATGTATCTTATTTCATTGATGTGTGACTTTCAGAAAGTAGGGGTTGATTTGAGGTTTTTGAGCTCACTTCTTGTTTATAGAGGTTTCCGGTATTCTGAAACTGGTTATTTATGTTTGTATCCTTAGAACAGAAAGAAAACTGCATTCTTTATTTAAAATACATTCTCTGGATATACAGTCATTGCTTGAGCTGCATGCTGAAGGATGTTAGAGGAACTTTTATGATAATAGTGATTAAATCAAGTTTCCCAAGTTGATTCACAAACATTGTGAAAACCTCAAATAGTTTTTCCATATGACCAGATATGACAAAACAAACAAGAACAGTGTTGCACGGTCTGTCTTTGCATGCACAGGGATTATATGCTTGATTTATAAAAGGATCCTAAGCCCAGTTAATTTCATGGGAATTTAGTGAAATTTAGGATCAAAAACCTTGGGTGTTTTGAAAATTCCAGTATATGAAAACAAAAACATGCTTCTCTAGTATGTGACTGTTGCATCACCAAAATAGCACGATTTAATTGACATGTTATGCACTTGTTTCTGATTTCTAAGTATTTTTACACATACAGTGATATCTCTTCTGCCTCTAAGAAAACTGAATGTCACTTCCCTAGAATTGCAAAGAGAATTTGATAAAGATTTGACTTATTCCTGAAAAGAAAATACAATTCAGTAGTCAAAGTTATAAACTATGAAGCTAAAACTCCCTGTAAAAGCTCACCCATTTTAGTAACAGCCTGATGCACAAACATGAAGAGCCTCTTGTCTCCTGAACTTCAAACATTTTAAATAGCTTTTATTGAGAGTAATCTGATATCATGCAGTTTACCTACTGTTAAAACTCCATGATGATGTTGCAGTATGCTAAGAAATTATTCCCTTAACATGAATTGAAATTATGTCAACATATTAAAAAAGTCAATGTTCTTTTTATGTTTTACAGTATTCTATAAGTCCTACAGTAGGTAATTTCAGTTTATTTGATTATTTAGGGCACAAGATAAATAAAGCCCACTCATGGTTTTTCTTTAGATTATAGAAGTAGAATCTGCAGAAGTAGAAGAAAAAAGAAAAATTGTAAAAGTGGATGAAGAAATTGCTACAGAGAAAGCTGAAGAAGCTCAGGCACTGAAGAATGAATGTGAGAGTGACCTGGCAGAGGCAATACCTGTCATGGAGGCTGCAATCGGTGCTCTTGACACTTTGAAGGCAAGCTGATCTAAAATTCAGCATGGGAAAGTGTTACTAAATTCTCTAAAAAGAAGTAGAAATTTAGAAGAATATGAGATATCTTAAGATGACACAAGTGTATAAAAACATTCTGACGTGGAAATTTTAAAAGATAATTTAATTTAATCATTGCTTTACAGTTTATTAGCATTTATTTAAGTTCTATTTCCTCTGCATAGGGGGTATTGATGGATATTGTTAATTGTGGTGGTAATATTGTATCATCCCTCTATTACCACTTATGTTTGTTGGTAATGGTGTTATAATTCCTCTTTTTTTCTAACAGGTTATTTACTGAGTACTGAGAAAGACATAATATTTAACATATTTTTTATTTTAGCCTTCTGATATAGCAGTTGTCAAAACAATGAAAAATCCTCCATCTGGTGTCAAACTTGTCATGGCTGCTGTCTGTGTCATAAGAGGAAAAAAACCTGAAAGAATTGCAGATCCTTCAGGATCTGGAGGCAAGGTAAAATAGCAGATATTAGTCTGAAATAAAAATGTAATTCATGTTCTTCTCAAGACTTATCCAATAAACAAGGTCCATTCAAGTAGGCAAATGCTTATAGCCTCTACTCAGGATTTTACTGAAAAAAATTAGAATTCCTTATTTTCCAAATTTTGTAATGTACCAGGTTTAATTTGCTTCACTCATTTCTTGAGAATAGATAATAGCTAAGTTTCCTGAGACACTGTTTACTTTCTGGCTTAAAGTATGATTGGAAGGAAATGTTTGATTTATGATGATTTTCTCTTTTATTGGTATCTCAAGGAGATACCAGGTTATCAGTTTTAAATATTCAGGAGTTTTAATTAAATAAAGTTCGTAAATTTTTTGTATGTGTATTTGTTTTAAAGCCTGAAAAGGTATTTCCTACTATGTTTTGTAGATTTTGGATTACTGGACTGCAAGCCAGAAAATGCTTGGCAACATGAATTTCTTAAAGGAATTGAAAGCCTGTTCTGAGAAACCCATTCCAGTAAGTCTTTTTTTAATAATTTTTACCGTGTAGACACTTAAGTGCAGGCAAAAAAAAAAAAAAAAAGAGAGAGAGAAAAATACTCTATTGGAAACATAATTTGTCCAAATCAATCAGTCTCTCTGTGCCTGTGTCCTTTTAGCCTCATTTCACATATTCTGTTTTAGGAGTTTTTGGGGGTTTTTTGGTGGAACTAATGAACATTTGATTTATGATCAGCCTTCCTATGCCTTTTTGTTTTACTAGTTTTACTAGATGAACCATTCAGCATTATAAACTTCTTTTTATAATTGACTAGTGATTGCTGCCTTTCTCAACATTTTTTTCCTAATTGTATTCTTTTGATTGAATGAATAAATGAATGAATTATGACAAAATGGGTAATATTTTGTTAATTGTACTGGCAGATATACAATAAATGCAGAAACACTAGTTTTATAACCTTTCATATATGATCATTTCTCCCAAAGGTCTTGCTATCAGAGAGTGTGATTCTTGCCCCTTGCTGAATTAATTGGAAATTGGATATGCTTTGTCCTTTGTAGAATATGCTTTGCCCTTTATAAAACTGATCCCCAAGAGTAGGCACAAGCAATTGCCTTTTGTATTACATTAGGAGAAATGCATTTTTGTAGTGATCCCCAGAGTTGTGCATTGAGAAAGAGAAAGCAAATAATGGAATTGGTGTGTTTTACACAAAGAGCAGTGTGAATTAAGGCTTCTATGTGACTGTAATGCTCTTAGCGCTTAGGGAGCAGCCACATGGAATATACAGCAAATGAATGATTAGAAGGATAAGGATAGGATTAGAATGAAAACATGAAAAGACTATGAACCAAGGATAGGATTAGAATGAAAACATGAAAAGACTATGAAACAAGATACAAAGATCAAAACAATCAAATAAGCAGTGATTTCTACAGCAATTAATACTGAAAAGTTCTCTTATTTCATTGTGTAGAGAAATGGCAATGAATCTGTTCAATTTTGAAGTGTCAGCCATGAGATCTGATGGGATAAAATGCTTTTGTTACCCAGGAAGCTGTCATGCAGAAGATTCGGACTGAGTACCTGACTAATCCAGAGTTTGATCCACAAGTGGTGGCTAAAGCTTCCTCAGCAGCAGAGGGTTTATGTAAATGGATTAAGGGAATGGAAGTCTTTCACAGGGTATCAAAGGTGTGGTTTTGATCCTTGCCCCTCAGTGCTATGGAATCTTCCTTTGCTCCATGTATTCACCCTAAGCATTGTACTTAATAATAAAGTTACAAAAAAACGTACTGAAAGCATTTGTGTATTGCTTGTAATTGAATAGGAGATTGAACCTAAAAAAGAACGTTTAAAAGTGGCAGAGGAGTCCTTAGCAACGACAGTGGAACTGTTGAAACAGAAGAGAGAAGAACTTGCAGCAGTTGAAGGCCGTTTGGCTGCTTTGGAACAAACTTTCACTGAAAAGACGGAAGAAAAGGCTCGTTTAGAATTCCAGGTTGATATGTGTGCTAAAAAACTGGAACGAGCAGAGAAGCTGATTGGAGGCCTTGGTGGAGAGAAAACAAGGTCAGGCTGAAGTTCAAATGTCAGATAAAACAACCACTGTAGAAATAGAACTTGAAATTCTGCTTTCTAAGCTTTTAATGCTGTATTTCTGTGTGAGGACTGTAATACTAAATAATGTCTGGCACCTTGAAATATTCCTGAATGTTTCTAGTGTTAAAATATGGGCAGCAACATTGGGAGAATAGTAGAGGAAATCTCTTCAAAATGAGAATAGAATATATGAATACATGAATTAGGTTTTTGTTTTCTTCACCTATTCTTACCTAAAATGAACAAAACCAAGTTGACTTTTAACATCAGTATCATTAATATGGAGGTCTCAGCATGACCTTTTTCTACTTTTCATAGATGGAATCAAGCTGCATATGATCTTCAAGAGGAATATGATAATCTGACAGGAGATATTCTGATATCAGCTGGTGTAATAGCTTATCTGGGAGCTTTTACTGCTGGATTTCGACAAGAATGTATCAAAGATTGGAGTAAACTGTGCAAGGTTAGAAGGTTATCTTAGAGTTAAATATATGTTTTCGTTTTTTGAGACTATTGCAAAAGGCTTCAAAAATCCCTTGTATTTTATTTTATATTAGCCTAGTGAACCTCATGGGCAAACCAATGGGATCAACTCTTCTGATCCAATATTTTGTAGATTTGAATTTAATTAAATCAGTGAATTTACTCTGCACTTATACTTTGCTCCACAATAACATATCAGAAACTAGAGGTCATCATTGATTTTGAATTACTTGATTGTTACTGAAGTAAAATCTCATTGTTTTCTGTATTTTGACTTTAAATGAAAGAATTCAATTTAAAGAATTCAATTTAATGTGTAATGTAAAACATTCTATAACTTACACCATCAAATATTTGTATGTTAATTAGATGGTTGTGCTGTTTGCAAAGGAACATTTCCAACATACTTATATGAATGCCATAATTCATAAATCAAGTCATTTGGAATCACTTAAAATGCATTAAACAGTAATAAATTATCACTGGATTGCTGTACTGGGTTAATGGAAGATATAATTAGATACTTCCAACTGTGTTTGAATTTAAGTCACATTTCTTTATGTAACAAACCTCGCACATTATGAATGTACCAAAAACTGGACAAATCTTTCAAAATTTGCGGAGAGAGTCAATATGTAGTGGGGAAATGTAGTTAATTATTGAAATTACGGGTTTATTTTCTCCAGAATTTTTACTTACACATTACCTATTTCAGTCTTTTAAAACAAAATGCATGTTGATGTTTTTGGATTAAAGTGCCATTTAATGAAGATATAAAGAAACATAGAATAAAGAAAAATGTTCATTTTGTTGGGTTTTCCACCTCTTTTTCAGGAGAAAGAAATCCCATGTTCTGAGAATTTCTGTTTGAGCAAGAATCTTGGTGACCCAATAAAAATAAGGGCCTGGAATATTGCTGGTTTGCCAACTGATGTATTTTCTGTAGACAATGGGATCATTGTTGACAATTCAAGACGTTGGTAGGTGACAAAAAGGTTTAATTTCAAATCCAAACAAGTTCCCACTTTTAAAAAAAGAATATATCTGCAAACAGTGTAGCTTCTGTAGAACTATAATTGAAAAAGGAGTGGAATCTTAATGTTTCATGGGGCTGGTAGAACAATATTTTACAAGAATTCTGCATTCTGGTTATTTTATGAAAAATATTTTTTAAGACATTTAAACATTTTTTGCAACTTTTAAAGCTACTTGTGCTATTGCTTTTCAAATTATCGTAAAACACCTATGCATCCATTATTCACTGATACCTTAAAATGACATAATTAAATTGTATTATTTCTTGACAGTCTGATACAGAAACATATAAAATAATTTAAAATTTTGAGAAATGCCTGCAAGACCTGAAAAAACTGTCCTGTATTTTCTAGGCCATTAATGATTGATCCTCAAGGTCAAGCAAATAAATGGATCAAGAATTTTGAAAAGGACAACCGTCTGAATGTTATCAAGATTACTGACACAGATTATATGAGAACTGTGGAAAATTGCATTCAGTTTGGGACTCCACTGCTGCTAGAAAATGTTGGAGAAGAACTAGACCCATCTCTTGAACCTTTGCTGCTTAAACAGACGTTTAAACAAGGTAGAGCAGAATTAATGTAGAACCCTGAAGGAGAGGACATTAATGTTCAGTTTCTAGTCTTTGGCACCACCTGATGTTTTTCATATTGCCCTCTTGCCTTAATTCTGCCTCTGGTAAAAGAAGGGCAATTGCACAACAGCCTGAAGTTTTACTTTTTCATAAATGTCATTCCTGCCTATCATGATAATGATTTTGTGTGAAAACATTCACCAGGTCACTATGGGAGACTAAAGAGTTCTGTGAAGTTCTGTTCATTGTCAGTGAAATTGTTTTGCATGGTCATTTTCATATGTTTTATTCTAATAATAAATTTTGCTAAATTTTTTAGAAATCAAGAAAAGCTGCCAAGGCATTTTGCTTAAGGCATAGTTTTCACTTTACTTAGCATGTAGCTATGAATTTGGTATTCAACTTTTTCTCCTGTTATGTGCACAGAGAAGTGCACATAAAGAAAAACATGTTTTCCTTTCCTTCTTACCTACTTTGTTTTTATTAGTTTTCATGTTCAGAATTAAAAACAAAAGGAAAGTAAAGTAAAGCTCAAACACTTTTTTTTTCTTTGTAGTTTCCTCTTTCAGACAAGTAATTCAAGGAAAGAGTAGTCTGTAAGAATATAATATTTGGGAATGATTCCACAGCTCTCTGTTGCCATCTGTAGTTTTTGTATATGCAAATTGGAAGTACAGTAGTAATTGGATTGACTTGGTTTCATCTGCTAAGAGTGATAAGTGGCCCAACTGCAATCCGTGAGATTTTTTCAGACTGTCAGATATATTTACTCATTTTTACTTTTCAGCAAATTTGTCATTGATGAGAAGTTTGCTTTTATTTAATGACAGAAGTATTTTTTTTCTATGAATAATTGGAGTAGATATGTTTTGTTAATGTTTCTCTTCTTAACTTTAGGAGGTATGGAGTGTATCAGGCTTGGTGAGAGCATTATCGAGTATTCCAGTGATTTCAAGTTTTTTATTACCACAAAACTAAGAAATCCACACTATTTGCCTGAACTTGCCACAAAAGTTTTATTACTCAATTTTATGATAACACCAGAGGGACTTGAAGACCAACTGTTAGGTATCGTTGTAGCAGAAGAGAGGTAAGTCTCTCTTTATGGTAAACAGCCATTTAAGGTTTTTATGGCATAATTCCAAAGAAATGAGAAATTAATTTATTGTATAGAAAAATGTATGCTACATGGCGTAAATGTTGCTCAGTAACAGCTTTAAATTAAAACTTCTTTATTTAGAAAGTTTATTAAGGAAGTGCTAGGGGTAAGTGTCCACAAGTTGATTAAAATAGCAGAAGTGGAATCATTGTTTTTTCATGGCATTTTTCTCCTGAAATATTCCTTGGATGTTAGAAAACTAAGTAAATATTATTTAAAGTTTAAATCATTAAGGTTATTTTTTCAGTGTGACTGAGCTGCCAGACAAAGGTACAGAATTATGAGGATTTAATTTTAATTTTGTATTAAATAAATGCAAAGTATCTCTGAAACTGATTATGGATCATATCAGAGGCACAGAGAAGTAGTATCTGGGCTGGACAGACATGCAGTGCAATTGGGGTAAACTATTTGCCAATAGAAGTATTTCCAGCAGTAAAGTGGCTCTGCCTATCACGTGGTGGTTTTTTTTCAGGCAGCAGGGTTACAATAAAGGAAAAGTAAGATGCACTGCCATTTGCAAAATGCTAAGATGTTAAAGATCATCATTTCCAAATACTGAGTAGAAGTCATGCAAAGAATTCTGTACTCATCAGTATAAATAGATATTAAGCAGTAAAAACCTGCTTAAACTGAAAAGAATGCTCACAAATAACTGCCTGGAGGAAGAGGGAGTAATTTTCATGGGCTTCTTTTGCAGCCAGTGCAAGATGAGCATTGGCTGATTTTGTTTTTTGTGTTTTTCTTCATTAGGCCAGATTTAGAAGAGGAAAGAAATGCTCTCATTGTTCAGTCTGCAGCCAACAAAAAGAATCTACAAGAAATTGAGAAGAAAATTTTAGAAACTTTAGAGTCGTCTGAAGGTGATATTCTGGAAGATGAGACTGCCATCCAGGTCTTGGATTCTGCCAAAATCATGGCTAATGAGATCACAAGAAAACAGCAGGTAAGGAGTGTGTATGTGTGCTTTCCTCAATAATACAGAGAAATTAAATGTTCAAATTTGCAGACAGCAGAAGGTCTCTGATTTGGATACATAGCACAAGGAGCAAATTCTATACTTGTGAAATGGGAAGAGAAATAAAATTGTGTTACATTCCCCTGGGGAATGGTTTCTCCCTGCTCAGGGACCCCTAGAGCTTATAACCATGTAGTTTAACCCTTCCTCCCCTTTGTGACTCTATTGGCTGTGTCCAGTTACCCCTCCCTGGGAGAAAATCAGAAAAGACCCTCTCCTTCTGTACTCGCCCTCTTTCCCCTCTGGTCACCACCTGGAATAAACGTCTTGAACCATAGCTGGGGGTCAGAGCCTCTTTTGGAATCCTTTGTCCTATCCATGAAGTATTCCTCCAAAGCCCTCCAAGGTCTGAGCTAGTATTGGAACATTGGAGGGGCTAGAGGGGGATTTATTTCAAAATTAGATTTGTTAGAGAATCTTTACTGGTAGCTTATTCAGTCTTTAGAGTGTTTAAAGTATATGTATCTGTAGTGCAGGTAAACAGACCAGGCAATACTGGGGTAGGTCCAAGTGCTCATTTTACCTACTGGCATGCTGCCCCTGGAGCAGAAAAGTTGCGTTCCTCTGGTGTTACAATGCTGTATGGAACTATTTCGGTGATGTTATTAAGCAGTAATATTTTTTGTAGAACATTAAGATTATTAAGACTATTAACAGCTGTTGTTTCTCCCCTGCTGTTGATATGTAGATTGCAGAGAAGACAGAGCTGAAGATCGCGGAGTCGCGGGAGGCGTACCGGCCCGTGGCACAGCACTCGGCCGTGCTGTTCTTCAGCATTGCAGACATGGCCAACATTGACCCCATGTACCAGTACTCCCTCAGCTGGTTTGTCAACCTCTTCATCAGCTCCATTCATGACAGGTAAAGATGGTCTGTCTGCAGAAAATAAGAGGGTTTCATTCTCTTTTTATTAATAGTTTTCTCCATTTGGAAGCAATTTCCTTCCTTACATGCAGGCTTTTGAAGGAAAATAGAATTTATTAATGAATGAATTGCTCTTTTTAGTTGCTGATAAAACAAATGATGAACTGTAAGCATGTGCTATGTTTAAATACTTTTAAGAATGTGACTTAGTGTGCAGCCAGATTCTGAAATAGACTTCATTTTGAAGACTGAGTGCCATCACTTAATTGTGGCAAATTGATTTCAGCTTATTCTTTTGCTTGGAACTTCTAAAAGTGCTAGAGTCTTTTAAAAAGAGAGGGAATATAGTTGAAATTTTGGGGAAATTGGCACCTAAGTCCCTTGTCGAGCCTGTTGGGTCTAAGATAAATCCCCCACAACCCTAAATAGATGAGATTTTTTAATGGTTTGTGTATGTTATTACATTTGAAGTCTCAGTTTATCACTTCTTTTCTTTTTAGTAATAAATCCAAAATTTTGATGAAGCGACTTCAGTATCTAAATGACCACTTCACCTACAATCTGTACTGCCAAGTCTGTCGTTCACTGTTTGAAACGGACAAGCTGCTCTTCTCGTTTTTGTTGTGCTGTAATCTGCTCATGTAAGATCATTTTTGTGAATCCCTTACCAACAGAAATTAATGATTTTATCGCAAAAGCAGATACTGATGAGATGGAATGTTCTTGTGCACATTGACAATAGTGCCTTTGGAGTAAGGTCATTAATACTTTGGGCTGAGAAGTGTAACATTAACAAATGGAAGAGTATGTGAGTGCATATATCACTACTACAAGACACGTTATGAAAATACAATGTGTGCCCATTTGTCAATGGTTTTGTCAATGATAAACTTATCTTTAAATGTTCTGGGTAGTGTTACATAGCATCCTTATGTCAAAAACAATTGCTGTTATTTAAGAAAACATTTCAGAACAAAAACTTAGGCAGTAATGTGTAATACCAACAACTTCTAGGTACTTGTCTTTCTTTTAAATATTTTCTCTTCACTGTCAGTTACCCTTTTGCATAACATCATGCATCTCAGATGCAGTCTTTTCCTTTCCACCAGCTTTTTAGGTTCCTCTTCCAATTTTGTGTGAATACATTATGAAAGAAATGATAAAGTCAAAATTGCAGAACCATAATGTGCATATTTAATTAATAGCAATGTGTACTCATCTGTACATGGATGTTCTTCCTGGACCAATTTGTAGGGTTACTGTAGTTGCAGAATGCCTTATTTTCTGCAAAGCCTTTAAAAATCAAGAATAATTCCACATTAAACAAACAAACAAACAAACAAACAAAAACCCAAACAAACAAACAAACAAAAAAAAAACAAAGGCAGGTATTAAGAGTAAGTTCTTCGCCAAAAGCGTTGTCAAGCACTGGAACAGGCTGCTCAGGGCAGTGGTGGAATCACCACCCCTGGAGGGAAATAAAAGCCATGTAGGTGTGGAACTTAGGAACATAGATTAGTGATAGCTTGGCAGTGCTGGGTTAATGGCTGGACTTGATCTTAAAGGACTTTTCCAATCTAAACAATTCATTGATTCTAAGATTTATCTCTTGAAACTCTTACTTTAGTCTTAATCAGACATTTTTACTATGCAGTTTTTAAATAATATATAATATTCAGATCTGATCTTAGCTCTTACTGAAGTAGAAGGGGGCAGTGAAGTGTAAGTGAAGGGCACTTACCCTAAAGGGCAGTGAGGTGAAATTAATTTAAAATGACTGTTTATATTATGTAAAATTGTAGCTCAATTACGGATTTTTTTTTAATGTAGGGCTAATGGTGAAATAGAACATCAAGAGTTTATGTTTTTACTTACTGGAGGTGTGGGTCTCAAGAATGAGCATAAGAATCCAGATCCATCTTGGCTATCAGATAAGAGCTGGGATGAATTATGTCGTGCAAGTGAATTCCCAGCTATGGAAAGACTGAGGTATGGTTAAATACTGATGTGAATTGGCCTGAATTGGTTTTGACCAATACATATGTAACACGCTGAAAGAAATGTTTGCTGTGTTTCCCAAATCAGTGCCAGAATGCAGATGGGATGAAAACAGACCCTTTTTTTCATTATCATGTTTGCTTCACTTACTCCAATCAGTCAGATCGCTAATTATAATATTATTTAATAAAACTATTTTTTCTAAATTATTTGAGGCATTGCCTAAAGACACTTTTCTTTTGAAATGTCTTCATGGTAGAGAAACTGTGTTTTAAGGGTTCAGTGAAAGCCAGGGATGGTACAGGTAGCAGAATTCCATGGCAGTTCTGGGGAAGGAGTTTTCCTAGTAAACTCTATTCTCCTGAACTCAGTACAATTTCACTCTGAGTTTAAATAGAATTTAACACTAATTCTGGAGACAGCTTAGCTGTTCAAGACTTCCATAGATTAGCTGACTGTGTGCAAATATTTGGGGCAATTGGATCTGAGTGCGGTAACACTGCTCTCTTAGAAGAAGTTCTTTGAGGTTGTTTTGTGTTTCAGTCTCTTTGGAGTTTTAGTAGCAATGTGGATGATGATCCTGCCTTTAAATAATCTGAGAGTTGTCCCATTACCAAGGACATATTCTGCATGTTGTGTGAAGGAAAATTTTTTTCCCTAGTTGAATTTCCTGGTACTTTGCTTCAGTTAAAGTGTGGTGTTTTCCTGAAATAGCAGAGGCAGAAAATTCACCTAGACCTATGAAGGTCCAAGTAGTGCTGGCTGGTGGAACAGACAGAACTTATTGTCAACTTGGAATCTTTCAAGTGGCGTTTCTACTCAGCAGCACGGTGGAAAGAGATTTTTCACCGCTCAGCATGGAAAAGCTCAATTGTGGGATTATTTTCTGATGTAGATATGAAGTGTCTTAAATGAGAATACAATGTAATTTGTCTTTGATAAACCTTAAAAAAAACCTCCAGGTATTTATAGTACTTGTGTTTTTCTTTCTCTAGGAGTCATGTCTCTGAAAATATAGGTGAATGGCAAAAAATGTACGATAGCAAAGAACCTCAAAACTTCCCATTACCAGAAGAGTTGAATAATACATTAACTGAATTACAGAAGATTATAATTCTTCGGTGCTTAAGACCAGACAAGGTAAAATGATCTGTTATGGAGTGTTTGTAGACCATGCCATGCCTTGTAGCATAGTTTGCCTTGCCTGTTCCAGTCATTAATCTGTTCTTCATCATATTTATTAAGGAAGTAAATAGAGTTCTTATTTTTTCAAGTGATCAATACTAACACCACAAGCAGCAGCTGAAATCTTTCTTTCTGATGTGATTTATTTAATCTTTTGGATTCTTATTGTTCTAGTTATCTTGACGTATTTTTTCATGGCTAGGCTGTTTCCTGGTGCACCCAATATACTTGAGAACAGGGACATGTTAGCCTGAAAACAATACCCAGGGTGTCTAATACCGTATGCTTCTATGCGAATGATTTTTAAGGCAAAAAGAGATAAAATGTGTTGATTCTAATGACCAAGATGAACTTGCAACAAATGCTGCCTTTGGTGCACTTAACAAATTGTATTGCATTTTCTTTAGGAACTATCAATGTTATAATTTAAGGCATATTGGAATTGCTCCCTTGAATTAATTAAAATAATTGCATTAAGATTTCCTAAGGGAGAATGTGCTTGTCTTCCACATGAGGAAAAACCCGAATCAAAGTCTTAATGTTATTTAATATTATTTATATGAGGTATGTTATTCTTTATTTTCTAAAAACATTATTATTCCTCTTGTAAAGAAAAAATAAGGAGGGAGATGTCAACAAAAGTTCTGCAAGACTGGTCTCAAATCTCTTCAAACCAGAGAAGTGTCTGTAGGTTTGGGAATTTGGCATAAAAGACCGTGTCAGATCTGCAGTTACGTCTCTGTTAATGGTTTGTGCTTTTTTTTACCAGATTGGTCCAGCTATAACAACATTTGTTACTGAGAAACTGGGGAAGAAATTTGTAGAGCCACCGCCTTTTGATCTAGCAAAAAGCTACTTAGATTCAACTGCTACAGTCCCTTTAATATTTGTGCTATCTCCGGGAGCAGATCCCATGTCTAGTAAGTATACACAAAAAGAGAAAATAGAGACCTCAAATTCCTGTTCAAAACACAGTGAGGATTATTTTGCACTTTCTGCAAGTAGATCTGAGTGCATTATGTCAGACTGGTAGAATTCTGTGCCCCTTCAAAATGGGAATTTGTATGTAAACAAAATAGTAATAGAAGCTTTTCAATATTTTTTTCTTTTCTTCTTTTTAATGTATGAATGCTAAAATCTTATGCTTTCTGTTCAAGGCCTCCTGAAACTGGCAAATGACAGAGGGATGGTAGGAGATAAATTTCAGTCCATCTCGTTAGGACAAGGACAAGGACCAATAGCTACAAAAATGATTCAAACAGGAATGGAAGAAGGAACATGGGTTTGTTTACAAAATTGTCATTTAGCTGTCTCCTGGATGCCAGTGCTGGAGAAAATATGTGAGGAGCTTAACAGTGAAAAATGCCACCCAGAATTCAGACTTTGGCTTACAAGTTACCCTTCACCAAAGGTATATGCATTGCCCCATAATCTCTTTTTAGGGAAAAGGAAAGTTGATGACATTTTTAGGGATTTTTTGTATACCCGAATGAACTGATAATACAAAACTTCTCTGAAATGCAATGAGGCTTTGAAGAGATAATTTAATGAGAAAAGGACACTTAAGAAATTATAATAAACATGATAATATCAAGCTTCCTTTATAATATTTTGATACTGTGATGTGCAATATTTTGTGTACTACTCAATGGAACTGCCATCTGTCGGCATATATGATGAAGAAGGGTTTTTTACTGTCACATAAATTCAAAAATTTAATCTTGCATTTTATTTGTGAAGTGTTGAATACCAAGAAAACATTTTAAAATACCTGTTTGTTATTTACAACAGAGCCTTACTTTCTTGATGCTTTGGAGAATTTTTCATAAGCTGTTGACATTTAAAATGTAATTTCTTGAAGATAACTGTTTATGTAAAAAACACAGAATAATAGTATACTGTTAATATAGAATCTGTTCCAAGCTTTCTGAATGCAGTTTTGCTATTTGTTATTTCTAGTTTCCAGTAACTGTTCTGCAGAATGGAGTGAAGATGACAAATGAACCTCCTACTGGTCTCCGGTTAAACCTACTTCAGTCATTTCTTTCTGATCCTATTTCTGATCCTGAATTCTTTGCTGGATGCCCTGGAAAGGAGCTGGTAATGTGCCTGTCTCTTGAGAAATTTTTGGGCTTTGGGATTTTTTTACCCACAGATATATTGATTTCTGTCCAGTGAATAATTACAAGCTAAAATTTTTACTGTGGCTGTGAATTTGGGTTTTGCAGTGATAAAGATAACCAGTTAAGAAATACCTCTGCAAGGTTATTTCATGTAGCAATATTTTAAATGGTTTCTTAGGCTTTATTAAATCACTTACTTGCTACATACATAGTACACAATCTACATGGACTCTGAACATTGATTAGAAGGGCATGTCTGTCATATTGAGATGATAAGCACTGAGGCCTTTTCTTGCTACCGGGAAGCAAGTACTGCAGTGCCTATATATCTTACTGATACCTGGTGAACAACTTAGCTAATCATCACCTTTGAATGATGTGAAAAACAATGGGATCAGAGATAGGAGTTATCAATATACAGAGGTGTGACTGCATCTAAGGACTTAAGAATACATTAATGCATTAAAAATATATTTGTATTTTTTGTTTATATAATGAACCTTAAAAATAAATATCTAGTGCTATTGGAATTCTTATGAAGTTAATTGCTCTATACATTAAGGAATATCATTGTACTTAAGGAATTGGCTAACTGTACTTGCATATGTGGCATTGTGTGTGCACTTGCTTCCAAGGCAAAAACCACAGGGTACTTAGTGGTGGCCTGGATTTATACCTGGGTGGAGAGTGGTATTACAAGGGTGCTCACTACACATAACCATGAGCTTATAGACTAGTTAATAATACATTTTTCTTTTGCTTTTCTCAAAGATATGGGAGAAACTACTCTTTGGAGTTTGTTTCTTCCATGCTCTTGTTCAGGAGAGAAGGAAGTTTGGGCCCCTTGGTTGGAATATACCCTATGGATTTAATGAATCCGACTTGCGAATCAGTATCAGACAGCTGCAGGTAAAACCATTGATTACCTCCTAAACTCTGATCTTGCAAAGCACAGCTGGGAGTCACAAGGAGCAATACAGTGAAGTTACCTCAAATGTTTGTAGATATTCAGGACTTCAGCTGTAAAGGAACGGAATGTCAATCCGATTATAAATATTTTCAAAATTACAAATTACATAAAAAGTTCAGGTTTCTACAGACATATGGAATATAATGAATATATGTGAGTATTATAAAAGTTAAATTTGTCATGTACAAGAGCTCACTGTTCTTTAATTAGCACATGTCAATGACAATCACCTATTAGGGTGGTTTTTACATGTATACTGGTAGTTAACAGAACCTCAGACTATTCTCCTTCCCTGAGATGAGATGGTGAACACTACTTGACCTTGAACCTTTTATAGGAACTCTGTAGAAAAGTCAGGAGAGTTAAAACTGAATTACAGAAGTTGAGGCTGAAGATTTAAAAAAGTTACCAAGAAGTTAATGAATGAGATTGGAGGAAGATTAAAAGATAAATTAAGTGAAATGTACATTTATTTTTGGTGCAGAAAAGTGTCCATCTGCAAAGTTTGAACTGGATAAACCATCCACTTGTAAATAATTCAAGAATGACTTGGATGACTGTGTAATTTTGATATTCATAAGAGGCTTTTGCTCTTAACTCATTTTGATTTTAAACAATAATTTTTACCTGAAAATACGATTTCAGAATTTGGATTTCCAGCACCTAGGACTAAAACTTCACAAACTGCAGCTTACACATGCTGTAGCTTCCAGCCTTTTAGTCTGTTAGGTTGCACTATTGTTTAGCAGATACTGCAAGCCTCTAAAATTGTTCTTATTTCTGTTTCAGTTATTTATCAATGAGTATAGCTATGTTCCCTTTGAAGCTATCTCTTACCTGACTGGTGAGTGTAACTATGGAGGTCGAGTGACAGATGACTGGGACAGACGTTTGCTGCTGACAATGCTGGATGACTTCTATAACCCAGATATAATTGAAAATCCTCGTTACACTTTTTCTCCCAGTGGCAACTACTATGCTCCACCCAAAGGCACATATGAGGAGTACATTGAGTTTATTAAGGTAAAACGATTTTGCAATGTTACAATGATAAGCTAAGAAAGCAATCCTTAAGGGCTTAAAGAGGTAGTTTTGCAGCACAATTAATTATGTGCTCAGGTTCTTGCCTGGCATCCTTGCATGATCCTTGCCATGATCTCAAATGTTATGGAGAGGAAATCAGTAAGTAGATAGGAGGGACATGTAGCATAGATAATTGAGAATTCCTTGGAAATTACTTTCTGTATGAGACATGGTGGCTTTATCACCAGTATTTCTGTCTGCAAATACCTGCCACTAAGGTCCTCACTCATCTGCAGTTGAAGTCAGTGGTAGTTTTTGCTTGGCTTCTTAAAGAAACCTTGGATCACATTCTTCCTGCTTTATGTCACCCAGACATTTTTTTTTGTCCTAGAATCTTTCCTTTACTCAGCACCCAGAGGTATTTGGCTTGCATGAAAATGTGGATATTGCAAAAGATCTTCA
Source organism: Cisticola juncidis (assembly GCA_013400215.1). Classification (NCBI taxonomy): domain Eukaryota; kingdom Metazoa; phylum Chordata; class Aves; order Passeriformes; family Cisticolidae; genus Cisticola; species Cisticola juncidis. The sequence goes on from VXBR01002272.1 coordinate 431,542, forward strand.
GCAAACTAAGACCCTTTTTGAATCTCTGCTTTTAACACAAGGAGGAGGCACTCAGGGAACTTCTGGGGGTGGTGACAGTATTCTTTATGCAATTGCAGATGATATTCTCAGCAAGGTATTGTATATACAAATGACTTCAATTTATCTTCTTACAAAGCAGAAATTCCATAACTAGAATCTTCAGTGTAAAATAGATTTTTTTTGTTGAAGGAAAAGCATTCTGACATGAATTTCGTGCAATGTGAAAGTAAGAACTTTTGTGGCTGTGACAGAACACAGCTATATTTCAGTTGAAAGAAATTCTATTAAATAGGCAGGAGACAGGAGAAAGAGAGAAAACCGAGCAAAGACAACTTGAACAGTTGATTCATTCACATGAGCAATCAATTTAAAAATAATAAATAGAAACATGTTAATACATTTTCATTCTATTAAAAATTCTAGGTTTTTTAAAAATTTTTATTATTTTTTTATTATTATTTTTATTTAGATTGAAATACTGAACCCTGTATTACTAAGATACTAAACAGAAAGTTTAGTGGTTTCTATTGCTCTGCAAATTTTCTCATCTTCTCATACCTTTAATGTAAAATCATAATGATATATGGAATGATTTCCAAATGTGTTGTCATTTACAGCTTCCAAAGGATTTTGACATTGAAAGTTGCCTAATTAAATATCCCGTGAGATATGAAGAAAGTATGAACACTGTGCTGGTGCAAGAAATGGAAAGATTTAACCAGTAAGAACATTCTATTTTATTAAATTTACCAGAAATCATTCCATTTGCAGAAAAATATTTCTTGTAAATTATATTCTGCAAACCCTGTGGTGTGTGAAATATTTTTTGTTCCATTCTAATTGCCGGCAGTGATTTCTGCAGTCCAAACATCCTTGCTCCTTGTGGAGAATCAGTGTAGGATGGATGTCAGAAAAAATGAAGTAGCAAAATTAACTGAAAGAGAAAAGAAGGGAACATGAGGAAGTACTGGGAAAAGAGAATGCAAACAATATCTTTTTTTTTAACTTCACTTTCCCTTTCACCATCTTTACCTTAATTTTATTTTTTTTGTGCTCATATTTCTGACCTGTAGGGTAAATGAGTTAGAAACTCTACATGCACAGTTATAGCTTATGAAATGTCTTCCATGGAGATATTTCTCTTTGTTTCTTAATTTTCTCATGTGCTTCTATTTGAATTATTTTTCCCCCTTCTTCCTATGCTTTTTTCCCCTATGCCTAATTTTCACAGTTATTATTCTAAGACTACAAGCTTAGAATTGCATTTATTTTCCTCCTTGGGTCCTCAGTATCTTTTTTGACTTTGTTTCCTAATTTTCTTTTTTATCTTCACCTGTCTCTCCATTCCTTCTTTCTGGTTTTTATCTGTCTTCTTTCTTTTCTATTTATCTCTTTGTGTCACCTGCTTAATTTTCTCCCAAATGCTCTCTGGCCTTAAGTCTCCAAGTCATCCTTATTGCACACCCTACCCACCTCTTCTTTTACAATCTAACCTTTTTTCCTTCATCTAGGATATAGTGGATACATTTGGAGTTCCACATTTATCCTCTTGCCAAACAATTCAGGATATCAGAGATAACAAAAGAATTTATAACTGTTCTTAGTCTTAAATGAATTTGCACTAATGCACAAATCCATGACTTTACAGACTTGGCTTATTGTACAGATATCTATATAGATAAAAAAAGCTATAAAAGTTCTTTAGATGCCACCATAATCCACTTCTTTTACTTTTTTTCCAATGACATAGTCATTTTTAACAAATCATGCAGAATGTGTGAAAATTTTTTTGGGTTTTTTTTTAATTCTAGTTTAATCCGAACTATTCGCATTACACTAATTAACCTGAAGAAAGCTATTAAAGGACTGGTTGTTATGGATGCTGACCTGGAGGCTCTGTCTGGCAGTCTTCTGGTTGGAAAAGTTCCTGAGAAGTGGGCACAGCATTCATACCCAAGTCTAAAACCATTAGGGAGCTATGTTGTCGATTTGCTAGCAAGGCTGAAGTTTTTACAGGTAATGTACAAGTGGCAGTGCTGCCAGTTATTCAGTTGTTCTACTTTTTCCATATAATTTGTCTTTACTGGGAAAGGAGTGACAGGCTTTGTTTAGATTCTCTGAATACAATTGTGTAGAAAATAGTCAAAGACTATGGGATTTCTCTCTTTGTGATTGTTCAGTGTATTGCTTTCTTCTCTCCAGGATTGGTATGAGTTAGGGAAGCCTGCTGTTTTTTGGCTGTCAGGATTCTATTTTACTCAAGCTTTCCTAACTGGAGCCATGCAAAACTATGCTAGGAAGCATAGGATCCCTATTGACCTTCTAGGATATGAATTTGAGGTATGGATAAACTATAAATTAATATTTTATTAATCTAAGTCCTGGTTGGGGTGAGATGTAGTAAATAAATGCTAACTGGAACGTTCATTTTGCAACCGACTACAGTCTGAAGACATACATTTGGTAAAACTGGCAGGCTAAATAACCTCTGTAGAAGAGGTATCTCAAAGTGATTGAAAGTAATTCTATCACTAGACCCAGAACTCCACTCAAGAAAACAGCCTAACCAGTGTATATTTCTCTGTGTGATTAAAGCCTCATGTTACAAACAACAAGAAAGGTAATTTACAAACTCAGAGAGGTCTGCTCTCTCTATAGATATGTATAAAAGTGCATTGAAAGGAAGGGTTACTCTATTATTGTCAGTTTAGTTTGGTCTGAAAATTGGCAATTGGCATAATAGCTCAAAAAGCAAAGATCTATGAGAGTTTCATGACTTGGAACACTTACTTCCTTCAGGTTGTTCCTCAGGATACTGCTGATACTCCACCAGAGGACGGTGTTTACATCCATGGATTATTTTTGGACGGAGCTCGCTGGGACAGGACCAAGTCAGTAGCCAAGTGTTTTACTGTGGTTCTGGAAAGTTCTGAAAACAGTGCTCAAACAAGACTGGTTTAAATAATTTAAGTGATACTTTTCATATTATTGAAACAACACACAAAATTAAGTACTATTTCATGCATGGAAAATGGGGAAGAAAAAACAAGCAACAACCAAAAAACACCCACAAACCCCTCAAGCCACAATTTGTTGCTTTCTCTCTCCAGGGGAATGTTAGCTGAGCAGTATCCCAAAGTGCTCTTTGATGCCATGCCAATCATTTGGATAAAGCCAAGTGAGTGTGATTTCTCTGATGTGAGAGCTACTCCACAAGAAACTGCAACAGTGGTTTCCTTTTTTTACTGATGATCACTGAGAACTTTTGAGTGACTTACAGAAACTGAGTGTTTCACATTATGTGATTTAGCAGGGTTTGCTCAGGTTATTTTAAGCTCTGTCATAGCTGTATTTCCTACTAGTAAGGTAATTTTCACAACTCTTGTTTTCTTTGATTGAGAGGAGTAAATCCCTGTTTTTATTTATGCACAAAAGCAGGACTTACTACTGCAACTGCCTCAACTTTAGTGTTAGCAAATAGGCAGTATTAAAATTTTTCAGTTTTTCTACTGGTGCCTTCTCTTGAAGCTGGAAGAATTTGTTCAGGCCTGCATGCTGTTATGCTTTGCACAAGTTCCATGCAAGCAGTCTGAGCAACAAAGAGTTCCTGCAGAGTTCTGTCATGATATCTCAGATGCAAGAATTACAGTTAGGTTCTCTGGCAACTAGACCAGAATTCTTGCAGAGCTGTGAAAAACTCGTATGTAAGCTATGTATTAACTAGGTAACTATTCAGATTTCAATGTGTCTTTCAGTATTACAAAGCTGATAGAATCACAGGAAGGCATCCAGTCCTGAAAATAAATATAATAGCTAATTAATGGGGTTTAAGAACAGAACAAACCACCCAAGAAAACACAAGAAGAAAAAGATAATTTTATACTGTTGCTCAAAAAAACAATTTTGCATTTTAACTGACCTTTAAAGATATTATTGTAAATACTTAACATTTGCATGTAGATTATGTTTCTACCAATAGATCTGCTGAATATAATGCGTTATTTTGGGGTTTTTTTGAAGCTGTAACATCAGACATAAAGGAGTCAAATGCCTATGTTTGCCCACTCTACAAGACAAGCGAACGCAAAGGGGTCCTGTCCACTACTGGGCATTCCACGAACTTCGTCATTGCTTTGATGCTCAACACGGACCAGCCAGTCCAGCACTGGATCAAGAGAGGTGTAGCCTTGCTGTGCCAGCTGGATGACTGACTGCACACAGTTCACATACAGACTTCACATCATCTTGTTCTCTTGGCTGGCTTACAGAGGAAGTGGAACTTAGTGCGTCTGGAGGTTTTTTAATTGTAAGAGGGAATAAAAATACTCTCTGACCCTGAAGCTTTTGTATTATCTATGTGTTGTTATTATTATTATGACCGTCTTTACAATCTGTAAGCCATACAACTAGGAGTTTAGCCCTTGGTGATATTATTAAAATGTGAACATCTTTCTTGTGATTAGTTGAATATCCCAAAACATATTTTCATGGGAAATGAAAGTAGTCTGCACTTCCTGAGAAAAACATTACAGATAATAAATTTGATTCTGCACTTTTGTTTTCTTTCAAAATAATTAAAAATCATTACTTAAGCATTCTTTCTCATGTCCTCTAGCAAAGAACTGTTTCCAACTTGCATTCAGATACAGCCATCATCTGTTGTGTATGGATCCCTCCATAAAATACATTAGGAAAAGCTGAAGCACATAAAGGTCTCACTCCATCCTACCATCACTATTACAACTGGGCATCTGTGTCTCTCATTTCCCTGCTTATTGGGTGTTGAACCAGTGGAAGTCTGCCTTCCTGAAACTGTTTTCCCTTTAAAAATTCTATTTTTCAATTGCTTTTCTATTTATGTTAATGTGAATTATGATTAAGCAATCAGGAACATGTAATAATTTTAATTGATTTTTTGCTTGATTATTTGCTTGGTTTTGTTTACTTTTATTGTTTCAGTTTGGGGTTTTTTGCTGTCTTACTTAGGCAAGCTCCTAAGACCACCTTCAGTTTGCTCTCCTAGGACAGCACTATGGAATTTTCTTTTTACAGTGTAGTACTTACTGCTATAGTTCTGAAGTTCTTATTCATAAAATCAAAAGTATTTTTACAAGGAAACTGGAGTTTTAATTCCTGTTTGTTGGCACCACTTATCAGGTTCAGATTATTAAACATAACTGACGTCTGTGAAAGAAACGTGGAGAAAGTCCCAGAGTATCTTATGATCGGGTATTTATAGTGAGCTATTAATAGACATGGGCTCTGCAGAGATTGTTTACAATCCTGAAAATGTCACTTTCAACTTAATAATCACTCCTTCGGAGGCTGAGATTTGCCCTCTTTCAGAAGGTGAGGAAACCCAGTATATTTTCTCAATTCATAGGGAAATTAGTAGTATTTTTAGGAAAAAAAGTAGTCTAGACTTAAAATATTTATGTACTCATTGAGCCATGGTAAAATAAATTACTAACTATTTCTTTCTGTATATGTTGCTAATGTCTTTCTCTTTTTTGCTACATATGCAATTACAGAACAAGGCCTTGCAGTCACACATTAAGTGGATCAGGTAACAAATTAAATGATGCAGATTTGCTATGAATTACTAGCAAATTAAAGCCCAGCTTTAAGATGTTTTGAGAATTTTTCCAAGTTCTGTAGCTGGCATGTTGACAACTTCCTGCGTTCCATATGTAAATTTCCTGTGTTAATTCATTTTGCCAAGTTATTTATTAGCATTCAGTTTTATTTATTAATTTTATTTTACCTTGCCTTGTAGTTTTGTTTTGTTTTTTCAGACCAGCTCTTTTGAAAGACAGAAGTGGAAGTTTTAATTTTTAATAACGTAAAACAGATGAGAGGTTTGAGCCTAACAGAACATCTGAGATCTTGAATATACCAAGAACAGCATGACTGTTTAAGCATATAACAATGTAGTAATTTATTTTAAATGGTGTTTCATTTCTCTTGATACTGACACAGTGATTGCTATTTCTATTATTCCAGATCTAACCTGAAGATTTAATATCTACTTCTAATTAAAAAGCAGTATTTCCCTACAGAAGTAATCCATGTTATGCTGATTTGCCATGAATAATTCTGTGTATATGGTTGATGGTGATTCTGATGAGGAAACCCCTATCCAGCTAGCTATTCAGGAAAGCTTACAAGATAGACATAAATTTGAAACAAGTGGCAGTGCAACAGAGGTTGAAAGGTAATAAGTTATTATTTCTATTTTGGATGTGTTCTTGTCATTGTAAGCATTTAGTAGACTTTATTTTCCTTTGTAACTCCATATGTTGTATTGTGCTGACCTTGTCTCATGGATACAAGAAAGCACTGGTAGCTTACTTGTTCCGAGTTCTCCCTGAGAAAGTGTACCTGTCTCCTGGAAAACATGGAATGTGTGAAACTTTCAGGTGATCTTTATATCAAAATATAAATGAATATAAGGCTTTGTGAAGAAGATAAGTAGGTGATGGAAAAGTAGATTGGTATGGGAGCTTCCCCTCATTTTAGCATTTAATTGTTGGCCTTTATGTGAAAAACTCAGTATTTACTGTGTCAGGGAAAGACCAATAAAAAAAGTGTTTCAATGTGTTAAACCCTCCCAAAACTAATGTAACTTAGAGAAGTCTAACATATTGTCTAAATTAGAGTATTTAAAGTAAGGTATTATTATATCCTTAGCTTCACATGAATTTTTACTTCTCATTTTATTCTTGTTCTGTTTATGCAGTTTCCAGTATAATGCAAGTAAAGAACATGGGCAGATCATTGCAGCAATTCGGACAGTTAAGTACAAGTACTCCACACTAAGCCCACACCCCTGGGAATGGCTGAGTAATGCCTACATTTTAGGGGTTTGATCATCTGATTTAAGTGCAGCTTTTCTTTATATAGTTTTGGGAAAAGTAAGGAGACTAAAAACAAGAAATCCAAAAGCTAACTTATTAGACTGGATCATGGAAGTGGGATGGGTTCAAGTGTCACCCCTTTCAGAAATTCCAGTGCTTCATCTCCTAAAATTAGGGGAAAACTCCAGGCCTTTCTTTTAAAATGAGCAAGATACACTGGTGAGGTAAATGGCACTCAATGTATCAGCTGCCTGAATTTTGTCTTATGATGAGTAATTGGTATGTGTCTGTGTTAAAATATCACAGGCCAAGAGGAGGCCTTGAAGAAGCTGGTGAGGCACCGTTCTGCTTTTGAAGAAGCAGATCAGCAAGGCTGGCTTCCTGTGCATGAAGCTGCGGCACAGATAAATAAGAACATCCTTGAAATAACTTTGAAAGGTACAAAGTCCTTCTAGTTGTCCACCAAAAAGTTTACAAAGTAAAGTTTGATGAATTATCCAACTTGAAATGTATTCTGCTTTTTTGTATTTCAGCCTCCCGTGACATTATGTGGGAACAGCCCACTCTGAAAGGGGAAACACCTCTCTTGGTGGCAGTAAGAAAGTGTTTTGTGGACAATGTCCACTTTCTCCTGCTCAATGGCTGCAATCCCAACGTTAAAGATGAAGAGGGAGATTCTCCTTTAGTTACAGGTGAATGCTGGTTTTAGGGGTGGAGAGGTGAGGGAATGAGGTGAGGATATAGTTACACATTTTAGGTTTCAATGTGACATATTTGTCTTCAATGCCTGAAATATTTTGCTATAAGGAGAAAAAAAAAAAGTTAATCTCAGCACTGAATGTATCTGTCCCTGTCTGTTTTTCTCAGATGATAATTAGCTTTCTCCATGAAGTGCAGAGTGTCATCCTCTGCTTTCCTTGGCATCATTTCTGCAGGGGTGCCAGGTAACGAGTCCTGCTGCTTCATGCTATTACTGCCCATCATGTCTGCAGGCATAAAACATTCATGTTCTCTGCCCACATGGTATCTCCTTCATTGCATCAGCCTTTCTTTGTCCAAAACACATGGTAATTGATTTTAATTATCCAAAATTATAGCCAGCCTGATTTATCTGCAGTATGTAGAGTGCAAAGCAGTGTTTGTCCCTATTTAGACATTGCCAGCATTAGTCCAAGGATGACAAGTGAAGAAGACAGGCTGACATTCTCAGTTCACTTCTCTTTAATATTTTATAAATTAGGAATAAAATACCTATTATAGTCCTAGTATAGTCTCATACCCACATTCTTTGTGTGAACACCACTTAAATTTGATCATGCACAAGAACTGTAATTCATTATTTCTAAAGAACTGTATTTTACCAAAATGTTTTTCAAAAGTGTTGTGTGTTCATTTCCTTTGCTTCCCTCACTCTGGGCTGTGATTAATTCTTATTGAATGCTACCCAAAAAAAGGAAAGTGTCTTCTCATTATCTAAATTCTAAAAGAGCACTCTTAAGTTTTGTGGATGATCTCATAGATTTTTCTGTATTGGGAAGGTGGTTTCTTTTTCAAAACTGTTGTTAAAGGACGAGAAAAAGGTCTACCAATCGTGTGGGACCCTCAGTCCATCCTTGTTAAATGACTGCAGCTTCAAGTCAGGGCCATCAGGGCCATCTGCTTAAAAAAATGTGCAGAACTCCTAGATACTTTTGAAGTGCACAACATTAAAATGCACCATCCCCCAAGAAGGGGAGGCATGGAATTTATCTAAAGCAGCCACGTATGTTACAGATAATGGGATAACACAGTTTCTGTCACAGAATATTGACACTTGTGTTCCAGCAGCTGTGGCACATGAAACTGCTCAGCCTAATCTGTCCTGAAGGACACTTGCTATCCTGCACAGCCTGGAAGATCAAGGAGAAAAGTAGAGAAGGGTGTTGCCTAATAATTCCATCCAATGGAGCTAATGCAAATTTCTCTTTTAAGATCCTCACTGACTTAAGAGTTCAGGCTTATTAAGTTAAGAAAGCATGTGAAAGAGTCACTAGCTTTGTTTTACATTATGGTAACTGCTCAGGGAGATTAAATAAATGGCAGCTCTTGAGCGCCAAGGCCCTGGATATAGTCTCCATCTAGTGGCAAGGAAAACCCTGTTCTGTTCCATTACCAAATGCAACAGAGAAAAAAAATCTAGAGAGTGAAAAAGAGATTTCTATAAAATGATTCCTTTGCATACTTAGTACTGTCCTGGAAGCAAAGAACAGGCTTGTTTATGAGTTAAACCTTTCAGTGTAGGGTGGCATTTCTCATTGCATAAATAGCACTGACAGGAACAGGTTTCCTAGGCTGCCCCATAACAGCAGCTGTAGTGCACAGAATAGCATTGAATAACAATCCTGTCTGATGCTTTGCCTGTTGTCCTACAGCAATTAAACTTGATTCCTATAACATTGCCTCCTTGTTGCTACGATCTGGTGCCAAAGTGAATTGGCGCTGTGTCCATGAGAGAACTGCTCTGCATGAGGCAGCCAGACTAGGCAGGAAGGATCTGGTACAGCTTCTCCTGGATTCTGGAGCAGATCCTGATCCCCGCAGTGGATATGGGCTCACACCTCTAGCACTGGCTGCACAGATGGGACATACAGAAATAATTGAGCTCTTACTGCAAAAAGGTGAGACTTTATTATGTAGGACCTTATAGGAAGAGAAGGCTTCAGATATGCCTTCAAAAACGGCAGCGGAAGTAACTCACCTACAAGAAAAAATTAAATGCCATCTGCACTGAGGGTTGTGATGTAGTGAAGGCCTGATAAATATAAATTTGTACAATATTAAAACAATACATTGATAATAAATTAATATTTTAGTGAGTACTTATCACTGTTTTTTAAATTCTCTGTTATTTTGTCATATAGACAGGTCACCTTAGGGCACGCTTGACAAGATATTTACTGTGGGGAATTTGACATGTTGGTTCAGCAGCACTGGAACTGGATTGCATGAACTGTTTACATACTGGGTGCTCTCATGTTTACAGTTACACCTGCCTGGTCTTTGTAAAGTAAAAAAATTGAAATGGCATTTTTTGTAAGCCAAAAGCAATTGTTTTGATGAATAAGAACCAAACCTTTTGCTGGTGCAGTTCTAGGAACAATTCTTACTGTGTTCAAAGCAGTTTGGACCTTCTTGTTCCCAGGATTACATAAACATATCTAAAATCAAGGATCCAACATGCAGATTTATGCCCACAGTGGTTCTATTTGGTAGAGAATAGAATTCAAAATACCATATCACTGGGGGTTTGGAGATATTAATTACAGCCGGATATTTAGAGTGATCCTTGCTGCTTCTTCCCAGGTGCAGATGTTCTTTCACAGGCAATGGACTGTGCTTCTGTATTGTTTGAAGCAGCAGGAGGAGGGAATCCAGATTCTGTGAGTCTTTTACTAGAATATGGGGCTGATGCCAATGTACCAAAGCACTCGGGTCATTTGCCAATCCACAGAGCTGCATACAGAGGACACTTTCTGTGAGTTAATATACTTAAAAATCAAATAATAGTGACACCAGAAATACTAACTTTACTAATTTTACCTTATTCAAAGCAGGCAGAAAATCTGTAGTTTTGTACAAGGAATTATTTTTGTGTAAATATGTCTGTTCTGTGTCTGAATCTAAGAGACGAGTAAGTTTAAGATCTTCATGATTTTAGGATGTACATCTTCATCCCTGTTGTGTTTCTCCATTTGTCACAAGTAGTAACACTGTCCAGATTGATACTGAGGTTCTTGGGACACTGTCGTTCTTTTTGAGTGAATGTATAACCTTCACCCCATCACAGAATGTGAATGATGCCTATAGTAAATAGACAAATAGACTTAGAGAGCAAGGGTTATCCCTGTTTTAAAGAGAGTAAGACTACTGGAAGATATTTATGCTGAAATCACAACTAAATATGAGAAAAAAGCACCTAAGGATTTTTAATTTCTGTATTAGTATTTTCTGTGTTTAACTGTTATTATTGTTATTTAAACTTAGATGTATATATTACATTATAGATTATAGGTATTCATGTTATAATACATATGCTATTAATTCCCTAATCCCTATAGGTTTAGCAATAACACTAAGGACACAATAACACAATAACTTTTCAATATTCAGGAAAAAATTCTATTGAGAAGGAATCATTAATTCCCATACAAGGAATGGGTTGTTCATGAGTAATAGTGTAATATAATAATATTTTATGTGTAGTAGATGTAAAATCAGTATTCCATTGCTGAGTAACAATTTCATTGTTAGGGATTCAAGTAAATGAATGCCATGGTACTTATTTGGTATATTATGATTATTCTAACAGTCAGGATGAATTCTGAAGCCAAACAACACAGAGAAATTCAAAGATGAGATAGGTGAACAAAAATGTTTAAGATTCTGAGATGCTTCTGTTTTTGTTTTTTCAGAGCTCTAAAGCATTTAGTTCCAGTGACTGATTTTGCTGCCATTAAAGAAAGTGGTATAAGTCCAGTTCACTCAGCAGCAGCAGGAGCACACCCTCAGTGCCTTGAGTTTCTCCTCCAGTCGGGTTTTGATGCCAATTTTATGCTGGCTCAGAGAGTTCGCAAAGGCTATGACGACCACCGGAAATCAGCCCTGTACTTTGCTGTTTCCAATGGGGATATCTGCTCAACACAGCTGCTGCTGAACGCCGGGGCCCTGACAAATCAGGATCCCATCAACTGCCTCCAAATAGCCTTGAGAATGGGCAACTACGAGTTAATGAATCTGCTGCTCCGCCATGGGGCCAATGTTAACTACTTCTGCCGGGTGAACACCACGCATTTCCCCTCAGCTCTGCAGTATGCCCTCAAAGATGAGGTTATGCTGAGGATGCTGCTGAACTATGGCTATGACGTGCACCGCTGCTTTGACTGCCTGCGGGGCAGCAGGGCCCACTCCCAGTATGTGACCGATGGCTGGACCTCCACCGTTATCAAAGACACCATGGTAAGCGTGTCACACGGCTTTGGGTGCTGACCTACTACCAGTAGCCTTCCTAAAACTAAATGGAAGGGGGCTTAGTGCACTGTCAGAAAAAGAAGGTTTGAAGACAGTTTACACATAAAGAGAGGAATAGACACAGCTTTCAAATAAACAGATGTTGTTATGAAGCCTAGTGCATGACAGTTAATGATTGTAAACAGTAATTTTGAATTATGAAAATACAGCTGATGATATACTAATGATTGGTATGGAACTGGCTCTCCAGGGCAGTCATGTCCATGCTGTGAAAGCAGAGATTTGCAGGCTCGCTCTCTGCATTGTCCTTTACTAGAACACCAAGACTGGAAAGACGTTGAAAGGACTTCTGGAGCTGGTGAGATAAGCACTGAGCAGAAGTTAGCAAACCTAAAAAGCTTCCTGGAGACACTCTTCAGTGGCATTGTTTCACAGTTTCTAAAGTCCATTTGAACTTAAACCCCCTTCTTTAACCTAAAGATAAGGGGATGATGATGCATGCCTTGAGCTGGTGGATCCCCCTATTAACCACAGGGCACAAATCTAAATTCCACTGCTAGCACTTCTTTTCAAGCACTAATTCAGATATACAGATGCTTAAGTTTATTTTTGGATCTAGTACAAAATAACCATCTCTCAGATTTTTAGATTTTACTAGTGAGGCTTAGGCAAGCTGTGGCAACCTCTAAAACCCTGCTCAAGTAAGGCAATTGTTCTTGTCCTCAGAGACAGAAGTAATTTACTGCAGTATTGAATATTATCCTACTAAAAGTTTTGTTTCTATCAGTTCTGTGAAGTGATAACCTTATCCTGGCTAAAGCATGTGTCTGGGAAAGTAGTGCGAATCATGTTAGATTACGTTGACCACGTTAAGATTTGCTGGAAGCTCGAAGCAGTTCTCAAAGAACAGGAACTCTGGCCAGACATCCATTTCATTTTGAGTAAGTATCTGTTTACATTTTAAATGAAAACAAGCTGGTTTGGCATTGGGGTCTTTTTTGGTTCGTAGCATTTTAACTTTCCTTCTTTATAGCAAATCCTCGCTCTCTGAAGCATCTTTGCCGTCTGAAGATCCGGGCATGCATGGGCCGGCTGCGTCTCCGCTGTCCTGTCTTTATGACCTTCCTTCCACTGCCAAGCTGCTTGAAAGACTACATCCTGTACAAGGAATATGATCTTTATGGACAGGAAAACTTCACAGGGATCTACAACCTCAACTGTGCATAAGTTTTAGTCCTGTACTTTGAAGAGAATTTGATGTGGATAAGACCGTTGTGCTTTTTTCTTTTGGGATTTTTCTCTCTGTATATTAAGGATTGCCAGTGATCTCCCCTCACCCCTGAAGAAAATGACGAGACCCCAAAAATGTAAGTATTTGTGATCCCATTCTAAGATCTCCTGGACTATGCCCTATTTGTAATTTATGCTAACAGTATTTCAAATGCCTAGTGTGACAAACTAAGGAAGTGTAAAATACACGGATGCAAGCCTCGTGTTATGGCTAAGTTAAAGCCTCTCAGATCAGATACCACCACCCCCATTCCAGGGTTAAACTCAGGGTTTAGTTAAAGGTCAGGGATTTGACTAAAACCAGGAAGGGACGTAGTTTTCTCTTGTACTTCTTCCCTTGAAGTAGTTTTTATTTGTGAAGTGCTACCGTGAAGTTCAGAAGAGCAACTTAAGTAATTCTTTTCTTCACCCAATAAAGCAATCCCCCATTCTTGGCAATGAAATGGGATTAAGCTTAAGAAACCTTTGCTTATCACAGCAGGTCATGTGACATACTAATATTTCAACAAGGTGGCACTGCTGAAAGCTGTGTTAGTTCTGCAGCACTCAGTACTGGTATGTCTCATCTACCAGGAACTTGGACTATTCTCTTTAGAACTGAGTTTTCCTTACAGTGCTGTCCAAAGCCATGCTTGCAATTTTTGGAGTTTCTATAGAGATGGAGCTTAAACTTTTGGAGCCCTGTCATTTTAGGAAGTCTTACAGAAGTCTTAGAAAGACCTAAAGCATGCCTGCTCCTTCTAAAAATACTGCAGATGTCAGTTCCTATTTTAGAAAAAAAGGAGTTCATCAACACATTTGGCATTAGTAGTATTTATTCCTTCATAATCAAGTAAGCATGGAATTTTTTTCTAGTTATACGTGCATCTTTATCACAGAAGTTACAGAATTCAAAAGTCTGCTTTTCCCCAGGAAAATCTACAAACCTTATAAAATTCAAATGTAACCATAATGTGGGTATGGCCCATGGTTTTTGCATGATGTTTATCCCATAATAAACTAACTCATCCTGTGAAGATATGTCCAGTGCCCATGGTAGTGGTTGTGCTGGTGGAGCCTCTGGACTCAGCTTGTTCTGCAGAGCCCTCACTGCCCTGTCACTGCCCCTGCCCAGCCAGCTGCCTGCTCACCTTCAGTCTCCGATTGTTCCAAAAATAAGTGAAGAGCATTCCCAAGTGTAACAACTTCCTCTGAGATTATCTGGCTAATACGATAAAAATCAAGAGAACTGAGCTACACTTGACGAGGGAGGGCTATACCTGCACGTCAGAATTTTGTTTAATGGAACACATCCTGTCACCAATAATGCTATTTCCTGAAAGTCAGTATGATGAAGAATGCAGGAGGCTTTGTAACAGTACAAGTCCCACCCAGAAAGTTACTATAGTTAAACTTTTATTTAAAATATAAAATACTGACTGGAGCCCTGGCACAATAGGGTTACTATCCATGCTTCCAAGATTAAGACACAACAATCAGAGCTGACATAAATATGCCATTGGTTGTTCTTAATACAGCTATTCAGGGAAAATGTGCAAGTCAGTCTCAAACACTGCAAAAATCACTTACACTTCACCAGAACAGGACCAATCCAGAACACCATCATAAGAATTTGACCACTCCACTCTATTATAAAAATGACCAGAAAGATTGTACAAAATCCTTGGCTTGCAATATAAACTTCATTAGGAATACAAGTGCATTCACAAAGATACACTGACTTACTCTTGTCATGACAACTTAGATACTACTGTGGCAGGGAAAAAATGTCAATTAAAACAAAAAGCCATGGGGACTAATTAACTTGCAAGAATTTTTGTAATATAGAGCAAAAGAAAGAACAGAAAGTATCAGCTTTTGCTGTTACACTAGATAATATCTCTACTAAATTCACTAAGCAATGGCAGTTTTCTTTCCATAGGTTAACTGTTTCCTAATAACAGGAGACTATGTTGCAGCATAGTTTTCACCATTGGCTTGTCCCAAATGCTGTGCAACTAATCAATCAGAACTTTCCTTAAGCATAGACAGAATTTACCTTAAATGGACAAATTTATTTCCTTATATCCATCAATTACAGCTTCATAAATAGCTTCAGCTGTTTCACAATTTTTACCTCTAGTTATACATCCATATAGAGGAAATCTGACAGCCCAAGGGGAATGTTTCTTAACTCTGAGATATTACTTTACTGTAAGACAGTAAATTGTCTTGACACAATTTCAAACTCAAACAGATTAAGGAAGTAAGACTATGACATGCAACTGACTTTTCACTACCTGATCATATCCAGTTAGATATGTTTAAGTAGTTCATGACTTTGACCTCGTCCTCTGGTTCAGACTTAGCCAAATCTAACAGTGGCCACAGAGGAGTGCCAGCTATGATGTGTAATGCAATAAAATGCATACCCATAAGATATGCACACCTAATATATTTGTATATTCATGACCATTACATACATAAAGAATATATGTAGCTTGAAACAGCTGACAGCAAGACTGGCTCGGTCTGCAGTGTGTAAATCTACACAGTGTAACAACCTTCATATCCTCTTACTTAAGGGATAAAAATTTGGCAGCAATTACGAGGCTGCAATTAGCGACATAACAAGTTAGTCCTGAACAACACTGCCAATTCAGTACCTACATGAACTCATTTCAAAATGATGGACTATAAAGAATATTTTCAGGAGTGTCCAAAGTAATAATAGATGCACATGAAGAAAACTACAGCTTCAGCTGAAAGTGCTTGAAAGATCAGTTTGTGAGTAAAAGACAATAGGAAATAATAAACATGAGTTTATTTAATCTCCCATAAACTAGGAAAGGTAATAATCTAGTAGTTTAGTTACAATAATAAAATACTCTGGTGGTGAAATTCTACCACAGCAGTTCCAGCAGACCATGAGGTGTTCCCACTAAAAGTTATATACTCTCAAGGAAAATACCAAGCATCATTCTGATTTTTTTTTTCAACAAAGCTGTTTTCTAATGAAGTAGGAATCCTAAACCTTATAGGAAAAAAGGTACCAAAGCTTTTCCTTTTGGAAAGAAGGGCATGGATAAAACTTCAGTAGCTGTTTTTGCCTTGAGATAGTTCTAATTACAACCTGTGTGATCTTCCGTAGGAAAATCTCAGTAATTCTCACCTCACTACTAACTCAATCACCATTCCTGTCTGACTTTCCCAGCTCTGCTGACATGCCCTTCACTTTTCCATCTTTGATCTTTATCCCAGATGCTTTTATATCTTATCGTTTTACACCAGTGAAACTCCCCTAAATAAGCAAACAAACAACCCCAACATTTCATTCATGCATATCCATCTTTTAGTGGTTAAGATGAGAATCATCCAACATAAGTAAAATATACTTCATTCCTACTGTTTTAGAAAGTTACATTAAATGGCATATGTGGAAAGCCAGAAAAGCAAATGGAATAATTCCAATATTTATTGCTAAATCCAAAAAATCCCGTTTTACAGTAAATTCACCTCCCAACTTTATTAGCCTTTCTTCCTCATTTTTGCAGATTTATATCTATAAGAGTAATGGTAGTTTTTGAGAAAAATACAGTAATTCCATTTTCTGACATTTCTTCAATAAGGCTAATGCAAAACAAGCTGCATTTCAGAAATGCTTTTTCATGAGAGTGCTTGTCTGTTATTTGTCCTCCCTCTGGAGCCTGCAGCTCCAGTGTTTAACTCAGTCAGTCCTTCTCTGACAAGATGAGGACTGGGTTCTTGACACTGGAGATCACTGATTTCATAGCTCACTGTGCTATTTCCAAACTGCTTCATCCTCAGTAAATACTTGAGAAACATATAAGTAAGACACAGTAACCTTGAGCTACCCTGTGATATGATAGGAAACAAGTATCAGTAAATAAGAACAAACAAACAAACATGAACTGGAATAATGTGCGGACACAAACTGCCTTGCCACTCTCTGTAACCCTTGATTTAAGCACAAAAAGGGAAAAACTTGCATCTGGTGCCTCTCTGTACATTTTTGTTGGCAAGAATAAAAATAGCCTCTTAAAAATGGGAGCTAAGAATGGAAGCCTAGATATGAAATAAAAATGCCACTGTCTTTTAAAAGAAGCCTCAGGTTGGTGTGGTCCATGTGGCACTGTGCCAGCCAAATCCAGCCACAGGGCAATACTATGTGACCTACCTGGGCAACAGCAAAAGTAGATATTTCTGTAAGTGACTGGCTACTCTGGGGATGAAAAATGCACTGGAACGGGATCTGGTAACTTAACTCAGGAAGAGAACCTGCAGCTCTCTGTTCCTCAGTCTCCCCACCTCCTTTTTCAAGGCAGAGCTCTTTGGTGGCTGCTCAAGCCCCTGCCCAGAGCTTCTACTGCTCCAACTACCTCTGCTCCTACCCAGGGCTGCAAGGCCATGCACTGCTGCCCTGCTCTCCTGTCACAGCAGCTGAGGCCACCAACTCCTGCACAAAGTCTCATCTCCACCACCAAGGGCAGGAGGAGGCTGCCAGCTTTGGCCAATGCAGGGCACACTCATGAGTTAGAAGAGCCATCTGCACACCTACAGCCATCCAGCAGACACAACCTGAGATTATTCACTTACTTTATCAGCACTGAGCAACTCCAGCTAGGAAGGGTGGGGCCACCACCAGCTGCTGAGGAGATAACTCTGAAAATTGCTTCCATTCCTGAACACCAGAAATGCCCTGCAATGAACTGTAAATAACTCATAACTGTTATATTATAACTTGGAATATAAGTATATTATTTTCTCTCTACATATTCTGTTATTTGCCACTATTAGAGAGCTATCTTCTGTTCCTCTGGGTTTTAGTATTTATAGTAATTAGTGCAAAAATAAATACTTCTCTTCAAACAAGATTTCTCTTCTGGATCAAAAGGTGAATGCACATCTAATACTATACAAAATAAATATTACACAGGGTATGGAATATGGAGCGCAGATTACAAGCTGTAAACAGACCCCACTTTGAAAAATGCTTTCCAGAACTTACTCTAGGATGTAGGATTAGTGTCATCTGTGTTACTTCAGAACTGGCAAATTCTGTTTGCAAAATCATAAAAAGGCTAAAGAGCCTCAACTCATTTTCAGTAGATGTAGTATGCTAGCAGCAAGGCATTTACATATGCAGAATATTTTTCATATGATGGAATTCAAGATGTTCCTGCAACTCTAAGCATGTTTTATAAAAATGAACTCAAATGTTTACAGCTTTCTATTCTAAGTACTGGGGAAAAACCAAGGACATGGCACTTGTGCTACAAGGCTATATACATTACTCTTATAATTTGATGAGGAATGCTTTTCCTCATGCAGCAAAGTTTAACTGCATCTCATCAACTCTTATCTAGGTCTGACAGTATCTTTTTCCCCTGTTGAAAGAAGTTTTTTGGCGTTGTATTCACCAAAAAAAAATATCAAGACAGTACCATATCATGAAAAATGAAATTAAAAAAGATTCTTTTGTTTAGAACTATTGCACATTTCACTGATGTGCAGTTAACAGGGATCCTTCTTTCTAAAGGTATGTGTAACAAACTGGGTAAAGCTTAGCACTGTCTTATTTGGAACATTCACTTTCGGTTCCAGCAATGTGTTCTCCATACTGTAGTGTAAAGAACAAATTTCAGTGTTACTGCTGAAGTCCAATGAATTTTCAGTTTTGCTTCCAAAGCAGTCAATTACACAGAGGTAAGTGCAGAAATCCCTCCCATTTTTTCCCATACTGCAGAGAAGCCTTGAGAAAACATATGTTTGTAATAAACATGGCAGCATTACTGTGCTTCATCTGGCGTACAAGAGAAATTACACTGACAGGAAATGGAAATCACTTAACTGAGAAAGAAAGATCAAGGCATAATAGGGTCTATACATTGTGAAGTCTTCTCTGTAACACAACAGACCCTCCACCCACATTGCATCTCTTGTAGAACTTATGCCATTTCACCAGATATATTCATGATTCCAATTTTAATGAAGCAGGCAAGCTTAGGCTTCAGATTCTCTCTTCTTCTTTCCATCTTCTCCTAAATCACTGTCTTCTGACTGGCTGGTAACAACTACAAACTGTCCTTCTGTGCTGCTCTGGTTGGATCTGCTGGAAGCTGCTATCAACCGGCTCTGCTCCTCCAAGTCCTAAGTTGGGAAGGGGGGTGGGGAAATCAGAAAAAGAGTATTAGCCTTAAAGCCATCTGCAGTGGACGCAAGATACCATTATTATGATTTCTAATTGATCTATCATTTAGAAATGATAGATCATTTCTATCAGTGGACAGCTTTGGACAAAACTACAAAAGAAAATAAGTAGAAAAAACTAGTATTAAGAAATAATGACAAAAGGTACCTTCTCAATTTGCTTTTGTTTATTCAGTTCCTTTTGCTGTTTCTCTTTGACTCTATCTATTTCTTTCTGCTTTTCTGAGGCTTTTCGATCCTAAAGGGCAAAAATGTAAATAAAGTCAGTAACAACAGCCTGAGATGTTTGATGTACTGACTGATATGAGCTTGCTCAAAACTGTGACATCACTGTTTTGATTATTCTGCTTTTAAAGGACTGGTATGGTTGTTAAAAGTAGCAAAATGAATCCTATATTGAATATTGTTCTACCGTATATATTAGTCAGTCTTGTCATTTGAA
Source organism: Cisticola juncidis (assembly GCA_013400215.1). Taxonomy (NCBI): domain Eukaryota; kingdom Metazoa; phylum Chordata; class Aves; order Passeriformes; family Cisticolidae; genus Cisticola; species Cisticola juncidis. The sequence continues at coordinate 451,369 of VXBR01002272.1, forward strand.
TTTAAATTCTAAGAAAAAAAACCCTTTACACAACAGTATTGCTGCATCTAGAAGCATCTTGCGGAATACAATCTATTACACATATTAAATATACCCCCTTCCTTCCATTTCCAAGCATCCTCTGTCCCAAAAAGATTCTTACCAGTTCTGCATGAAAAGCTATCTGTTTCGCCAGTCCAACAGAGTCACAAATCTAAACACAGAACAGATAGGAAATAATTAATTTTAAGCCAGCATCCCAAATTAGATACAACAGCACATTAAAACATTTGCTGGCACTTAAAATTACAGGTTTGACTTTTTCAGTACATAAAAAATGCCTTAGACAGCTTGAATGGGTCTAGCATCTTGGAATCCATATTTACAACTGATTCAAGTCACAACCATCACCAATACCTTTTCCCCTTCATTATTTGATTCAAATATATAGCAGATGGAAGTCTGGCGGCTCTCCACTCTCCCTCCTGAGGTTCTAAGCACAAATCCAAACAGGCGCTTATTCTCCTGGTGCGTAGCATACAGCACTACATTGGGCAAAGGAAACTGCCAAAAGGATCAGATAGGGAGAGATTAAAACTGATGCCAAATACTTGCCACACGAGGTTTCAATACACTGCACATTAATTAATGGACAACCACAGCACAAGAAGTTACCCAACCAAATGTAATTATGAAACACAAACAGATCAGACAGCAAGGACTAAATTATTCCAAAGACAAGCAAATGTCAAAAAACACACTCCATGTAAGAAAAAGGGACCACATTTGCAGTGTGAGTCAGTGATCTTCCTAAAACTGGATATAGTCCTGTTTTATTTTGTTTTAATCATTCATTATAGTTATATTTGTGACTAAGCTTTCCATATTTAGTTCCATGTAAAGGCACTACTTCTCAAAAAAACTTTACTGCAATTACCTCAGCTCTCCTAATTATATAAGCAGTAAAAAAACCGCAACCCATACAAATCACATACCCTCATTAGTTTGTTATAAGAAAACTGTTTTGCATTCTTATTCCTAAAAGAGGTTGGACTTCAAATTATCTTTTTAAGCTTCAGTAAACAATAAACTTAAAAATTCTTAAAGTCTCTAGCACAGCTGCTATAAACTGATAGGATTAGATGCTTCCATTCTGCATATGGGACATACCCTCAGTTGATGGACCTCACCTGTAAAAGGTGACCGCTCTGGAGTATTTTTGGGCTTAATGTCAAACTTTAAATATCAAGATATTTTTCCATGCTCAAGATTTCCTTTTATGAAAAGGAAAGTAATTCAGAGCCTCCAAAAAATGGATTGTTTTTAAAAACACCCAAAAAAACAAGTGACCATAAATTAGGCATAAAAAGGGAAAAAGGGAATAGTTTTGAAATATGAAGAATAAAGACTGCTATTACTAAATAATTAAGCTGGCCTTATTTGATATCCTAAAAAGAATTCCACTTATTGCTTTCAAGTGCATTTTTAATAAAGAAGTAGAAAAACAAGAAATCAAACCAGAAATAATTTAACACCCTCAAAGCAGTTATGCACTAAAAACAAAACCCCAAAACAAAACAGAGAAACCAAACAGCAAACAAACCCTCTTGGACCTCAGAACTAATGTGACTCCATCATCAATGTTTCTTCTTTGTTATTTCACCCTTTCAGATCACAGGAAAAAGGCCATATCAAAAGCCAATTTGACCAACTGAAATCACTCCCCTAAACCTGATTTGCAAGTGTTTCTAAATGTCTGCCTTGGCCTCCTAATAGCACTGGAAATTTGGTTGGAAATCTCATTCTATCGGTGATTATCATCTAATAATAATACTTTTAAAGTAAAATAATTACATTGCAGGATATTTATCTTAAAATGGAAAGTTACTTACTTGTAGTCTTGTAACTTGTGTCTGTGGATCAATTAACCTAAAAATTGGTTTTTAAAGACAAACCAGAAAGTAGATTTTACCAAAGTGAAAGAAGATCATTCTGTAAATAAACATCAGTAAAAGTCAGGAAGCAAACTTACTTTAAACAGTCACAAGTGACTAACAAGTGTGATTCTGTCATCCTGAAAACGTTATGGATGGCGCGAGCTGCGAGTATTTGACGCATTGTTTCATAAACAACATCTGGGCTTTCATCAGCCTTCACTTCCATAGAGCCAAGAAATCTTACAATAAATAACTGATGAAGAATTGAATCTAAGAAAAAAGGAAAGTATTGAAAAAAAAACCAAAGTCCATTTTGGTTTCCCATTCAAAACCAAAGGTGGACTGCAATCAGGAAAACTCCGAACTCCTCCTAACTTGGAAAGAGATTGCTCCTACTTAGCAATTAGAGGTGCAGTTACTACACAGCGTATCACACCTCATTTCATTTGGCTAATGAATACAAAAGATGCAATGAATCATTTTTACAGAAGATTTTCAGACATCAGTTTGATTTAGCTTATCAAATACTTTACAATGCAATTAAGCATTTTAAAACTGGTGTTAAATTAGAAGACAGAAGCTAGAGATGAGAACAACTATAACTGTCAAAATTTTATTTTGCATTGAAATGAAATTTTTGTTTTACCTTCTGTTTCAGGTTTTGAGCCTCCAGATTCACCGAACGGGTTTGTGCGTCTATTAAAATATGAAAACATTAAAGCAGGAGTCAGGTTACAGGAACCATTCATGGACAGTAGTCTCATGCTGTGTCAAATACCAACATGTAATGAGTTCACAAACTTGTAATCTGGAGGACTAATGAACCATGAGTCATAAGGAGAAGCAATTTCATCGGGAGTGAGACATAACTTGCTGTATGTGAGGATGCACATTATGGGGAAAATACCAGATATTATTGTCCTATTGCTGCCATAGAAAGTTTTGCTCACATTTTATTTTTTTTAATATTTGAATTAAGCCCAAACCAAAATTTTGGTCATGTTTGAAAAGGTGTAGTTTTAGGGGATGAAATTTCACAAAACAGCTTCAGGAAGCACAGCCAAAAAACAGGCCCTTTTAGTACTCCATAGTAGCACTCATTTGTTATCACTGTCAAGGTGTTGAATTACTTACTCAAGAGAAGCCCCTAGGTTTGTTTCAAATGCAGCTTTCTCAAAACATCACTGGGGTTTTACTCCTAGAGGGTCAAGAGAAATGTGGCTATTTCTGGCTCTCAGAGACAGAATTACTATCAGTTACAGAGAAAAGTGAAAATACTCTAGGCTTCAAAGTCTGAATTTTTCAAAAACTGTAAAGGAATGAGCACAGGAAATGGGGACATTTTATTTAAAAATTGTAGAGGAAATGACCCATTCTCTTTGGCTGACTGGTATCTGAAAAGCTATTGGCAAGGGTTCAATATAGTTCAAATTAGGTTTTTTAATGGGATTAATGAAAGTGTCACCTCGATAGTTAGTGTATTAAAAGCAAATTTCAGAATTATGAGAGTTGTTCAGTTCCACATACTCACTGACAGTTTATTTTATCAATTATCAGACATGTTTTAACTAAGAGATATCTGTCTTAAAAGCAATAAAAGTCTTCTAGATTGAAGCCAAGATGGCATTGCTACAATGTTCAGATAACACAGACTCAATCAAGAGCCATCCCATTAAATGTTGACCTATGTAATTACAGTAAAACAAATTCTTTCTACTAGCATATTCTATTGCTGAGACTTTTCTTGTCATTTAATATTAAATTGGAACAGTAAATGTGAAATCTCTCAGGATCTCTCAAAAAGCAAAAATAAAATTCAAATATATGTCATCAGTATCAGAAACCAAGGAAAGTACTTCTTTTTTAGTAACATACATGATACCTATCTGTACAAACACTGTAGTTCTTTATTGAAGGTGATGGTTAATTGAAAATACTGAGCTCAACTCTATTGTTTATACTACGAAAAATATTATTTTCTAGAGTAAAATGCTAACTGATGACATCACAGAATATTCTGAGTTCGAAGGGACCCGCAAGGATCATCGAGTCCAAGTCTCTAGTGAAGGGCCCATACAGGGACTGAATCCACAGCCTTGGTGTTACTGGCACCCTGCTTGGACCAGCTGAGCTAGACCAGGCTACCACAGGAATTCAACTAAGTCTTAAACTTTCCACTTCCTGCAATTCCTGAAAAAGTTCAAGTCTATTTTAAATCAGTGTATTCTGAAGGATCTAGTTGGCCACTTGTTTATCCTGCTATACCAAACAATAACAAAAAGAAAACTGTTGAAAAAAGGGAAAAATAGTTGTGTATATATAATTTCAACTCTTACATCTGTGAGATGCAATACAAAATTCAAGTACTTTCCTATAGGCAGGGGGATATAACATTTTTGTGAATAAGAGTCACATAAATTAATTTTCATCTCTTTGGCTGTTTTTGTTGTTGTTAAGAGCAGCTGGATCTGCAAATACATTTTCTTAATATCTGAATTCTACATATAGCTCTAGAAATGCAGTGATCATTTACAGGTCTTTGGTTTTTAGTACATCTCCCACTCAAATATAATAACAAGTAGGAGAAAATGTTTTTATCTTTTGGATGATTTTAAATTGTCTGTATATGAAATTACTCAAGAAGCCTAGACCATTTTCACTCACCTTTCAGCTTAAGAGGAGTGTCATCATATGCCATCATCACCTGGAGGCAGGGCTACCAAATTTCTCTTGAGTTTCCAAGAGGAAATAACCCAAGCTGCTGCGTGAGCAAGCAATAGGAAAGGAAAATACTTTGTGAAACCAAAAGTTTAAAATAAATGAATAAACAAAAGCATAGGCTGTTAAAGCAAGAAAAGCTGCTTTAGATATAGAAAACTACACCTTGACTCTAGTGATGTAATTAAACCTTTTTTTTACAATTCCATTTAAGAGTTTAACAAATTGTTTTGCTTCACTGGCCACTGCAAAATTTGTGACATCAGTCAGGGAAAAGGCAATGTGTGTGCTGGAGCTGCATCTTTAATGTGGTTTTCTTGTATGTTTGTTTTTGAATTAGTAACATTAGGGATTTTTTTTCCTTCTATTTTTCCTACCTGCCCGATTGCCCTGATGACTTTGCTTGACCAGGAAGATCTTCACTGACTGGAGATATTATGTCAAATTGGATCGGAGTGTCAGGGGCAACAAGGGAATCCAAGGAAAGTGCTGAGAGAGCTGCTGAGTCAGATCCCAGTGACCCTGTGCTGCTGGTACGAGCTGCAGGAGGACGAGATTGCCTACAACAAAAAGGCAAAGTTAGGGTATGTGAGTTCAGGTTGGTTAATAATAAATTAAACCACAGGGGACACCAATACAATAGTCCAGAACTTAGATGTAATATAAAACATAAAAACCTGAACATTGGGGTATAGCAAACAGATCTATGTACCTAGTCAAATTTAAGTTAAAGTTACTACTTTCATTAATAATTGCATCACACTGTTTTAACATCAATATATAATCACATATTAAGTATAATACAATCTGAGGTCTACTTCCAGGAGTTGGATACATGAAGAAAAATCTCATCATGAAATCACACAACTGAACACATATAATGAAACCAAAGTGTCCACTAGCTGGCATTGGGATTACTTGGATAACAATGGATCAGTGGTAACAATGGATGCTCAGCAATGCTTCAGCAGTGGAAGGTGTGTTCAGGAAATTTTCCTCTGGCCTATCAAAGATTTAGTTCTGATCACAGAAAACTCTGTAGGTTTATTTTTTTTCCCCTGGAACTTTATCCAGGGTTCTCTTTTTATATGTGCACATCAAATGCCCTCTGGTTGCTTCACTTACACAGCTGGCCTCATGCTCTCATGCCTCTGCTGAAAAGAAGGAGAAGGAGTGACAGCCTCCAGAGCTGACTGGTTCACACGGGCAGCAATTTCCTGCAGCAGAGATGGGAAGAAGTAACTGAAAACATTCTTCTCATAATAAACTTTTGGATTTTATTATACTATATGCAACTGGGAGAAATTATAAACTCAATCCTTCATGAAAATCTTGCATGGTTGAATTTTTGCCAACAGACCTGCAGCATTTTCTTCTGACTTTTCTTCAAACACATATCCTGATGTTAACTTTCTTAATTTAAATGAACAGACTGGACTTACAATAGTGCCAAATGTTAATAAAAGGCAGCACCAGAGAAAAGTTCCAATAATAACTCTGGCAAAATAAGCAAATGTAGGCAGGCAAACAAAAAGAAAAATCTCATTTGAGAAATGCAGCCCTCAACTGTGAACTCATGAAGACACACATTCTATATACATATATGCTCTGTTGTAAAACAGTTTTTATTGGGCCAATTCACATAATTTTGCAAGCAAAAATTGTTATGTAAGTTTGTATCAATATGAGTTTACTCTATAAATATAAATGTTTAAATATTACTGGTAAGTATAAATTTTACTAAAGTTACCTCAGGGTTTTCACTTAGATATATCTGCTTAGATATGTTGTTTATGGTGCATATCCACTGAAAAAGAGGAAGAAAAAAAGAAAACAAATTTATTTGTCATGTTTTCTAAACAAACTTGATTGAATACCTGAGTTGCTAGTTTCAGCACTTTTTCTACTTTCTTTGTAAATTCAGGGAGACAAATATTCTGCACATCCAGCTTGTCATTAAATTTACTGCCACCTGCTTACTGCACACTTTGCACTTTCAGATTTTACTCACAAAAATTATTTTAGTCATACTAAAACTAAAGAAAGCTTAACTCACAACCCTAAGGAATTAAAAAAAAGTCATCAGCATTTTCTGTTCTTCTTTATTCTATGCTGCAGATGACATTGTTTCCTCAAGAGATTATAAAAATTCAGTTTGGTTTTTGTGGAATTTGCTCATTTCCTGCATCTGCAAGTTAGAATCTGCTTTCTCTCTCTCTGCTCTGAAAAACCATTTGCTCCTGTTCCTGGCTTTTCAACTTTTATCTGAAGGAGGAAACTAATAGGAACACTAAGATAAGCAAGGTGTTAACTAACAAAGATAATTTTTAAATAAGCAGAAACAGAAAAAAAAAATGCAGTATCCAGCTATGGTTAGGAATGTATTCTTTCTGTGCAGCAGAAAATCACTGGGCTCCATGCACACCTCCTATAAGCTTACCTCTTCATAATCTTTTTTACTTTCTGCCTGTAAGATTGAAGACCTGAAAGAGAATGAAAACCACAATTTTGTGTATTTAAAATGCCTCACAAATACGGTCAGCCAAGGAAATTACATTTTCAAATTTACACACTGAACAAGTTACGGAAGACTGAAGATTGTGTTTGTGCAGTCAACAACATTATATAATTAGGGTGGGGAGGGACTTATACTTTCCTTTCAACAGGAAACAGAAAAGCAACAAAATTCTAATGTAATGTAATATTAAAGTATTCACAAAATGCTTTATATGAATAATACATGATTGTCAACTGATTATCAATCTTATTCTGAAATACTACTCAGTTACATTATAGAGTTTATAAACACAAATCTAGACATTACACAATTAAAAGGATATACCAGATTTTGCTTCTAAATATCCACAAAATATATCAAGCTAACATCTGGCCAAAGGCAAACCATCTTTCTTTTCCTAATTAGACAGCCCAGTATTTCTTACATGAAACAGCAGTGTAAGACCACTCACTTTTTGCCATCAAAAGATGTTATCTGAAAACAGTACCGTCTGTCCTCACAGTCCACAGCCATCACAGAGCAATTGTCTATGTCCATGACAAGTCCCCCAGCCACATCACCTCTTGCCTGGCTCATCAAATTTCCACCTTGAGTGAAGTAAAACTGTCTCTCCCAACTGGAAGACACCAGCCCTGTCTTACTAAAAGATAAAAAGAATTCCTCAGTTAGCCTCCCTTTTTGCTTAGACACTCTATAATATTAGTTGCTGCAATTGTGTTCCAATACAGAAATTCATGTCTCATTCAGTAAGTACTTTACTTTAACTGCTGTTGTAAAAGTAATCAACTTGATTTTTAATTCCTTGGAGCTTATTATATAAATTACAGTAAAAACCCCGAAATGTTACAACTTATTTTTAATAGCTCTGAAAACCAGCTGTTAGATTTCCTTAGAGGCACAACTCCCTCCTGTGGACAACGAGCCACTGCTGTATGAAATCCAGAAACTCCTTCCAAGGGTATTTTGGTTAACAGAGTGTTTTGCCTTGTTTAGATCAAAATTATGATGTTTTATTAGTAACTTGAATCCCAAAGCTTTAACAGACACTTCCAGAACAATCCTGATAGATGGAATCTTGTTACTTCCAAGTAAGGATGCAAAGAAATTACACTCTCAAACCTTTTTATTTTTATACTGTGAAAATTCAGGCAAAATTAAGAGTAAAATCAGGATAATTATATTTTGCACCCCAATGACATTATGTCAGTGTAACAATGAATTTAATACTAATTAGGTGAAGTCCAAAGAAAGAAATAGAATAGCTCTTAGGTAACTTATTCAACTAAATTTATAAAATCAGCATAATTAACATCTAAATTAAAAAAAAATCCTGCTTCTTTAGCTTTCCTTTCCCAAAATTAAATACTCTGGATTTTTAAAATAAAAAGTTACTCTTACTTTCTTGTATTGAGATAGCCAGCTTTCCGTGTTAGATTCCTATGAGCAGGAAATTTTATAGGATCAGGATCAGGCAAATACAGTGGATCACTGGCTACTTCCAAGTCCTCTATAGTTTGTTGCATGTTTTCTACTTCACAATCCATTTCCCTGCGAACACTAAGATAAAAATGTCTTATTAACAAAGATAATTTATTAATAAGTAGAAACAGAAAAAATAATCTTGATAAAAAGTTCAAAATTCAATGAAGCCAACTTACTTCTGCACACTTGTTCCAATATTGGTCAAAAATTCTTCCAGTTGCTCAGTAAGATTTTCTGAACCCATTTTAAAAAAGGTTATCTTTAAAAAAAAGGAGGAAAAGGGGGAAATTTAGTCACTAATAAAACTACACTAACAATTAACAGATGAAGTCATAGGAGGTTAAAGTTTCCCAGAGAAATCTGTTTTCATCCATCATTCCCACCAAAGCCTCTTCCTAAAAAAAAGCAGCAGAATGTGAGTTTGTGGCTGCAAGTGAAGCTGCTGCAGGTCCTGCAGTGGGATCTGTGACACAAGGATGTGAACAGAGCTGCCTGGAGGAAATACCAAAGCACACAGGAACTGCCCTGGAAATACTCCCAAGGTCTGTCTGTCCTTCTTCAAGCCCACCATTCTGCTAACTGTTGTTATGGGGGGCGTTATTTGGGGCGCCTGTAAGGATTTGTCCAGGGCCATCCACAGGGTACTATTAATATGTATTTTAAGTACAGGGTAGTCCATAATGAGCCAGAAAATCTGCCATAGCTAAACTGAGGTTAGCCATGAGAAATCTCAGAACAGGAAGCCCTGGACATGGCCCTTCCCCTCTGTTTCTTAGATTCAGCAAAAAGTTCCACCTAAGCAACAGGTTGCACTACTTTGCTGCACAAAACATGCAGAAATTGACTCTCAAACACAAAGACTCTCAAATGCAAAGTTTCAAAAGAAAGCAAGAGTTCATGCCTTTGGAAAGTTTTCAGACAGTGTGCAGAAGGTAATTTCTACTCAGGTCACTGTAGCAGTGGCAGATGCTGGAAAGCTTGACTTGCAAAAAAACCCAAAGCTCATGCTTAATGACATACTTAAAAAAATACAAACTAAACCTGTCCAAATAGCTCTATCATGATTGTATTTTCTCCTGCACCCATCCTCAAATAAACCAATCATGAACTTACTAATATTAATCAAAACCAAACCAGAATGTTTTTTTGCATTCTGGCTCTTCCACAGCTTTGACTGAAAACAGAAGTTATGTGGCTTTTGATGATTATCTCCTTTCAGAACAGCTGCCATAGGAATGAATTTAACTATCTCCATGTTACTTGCTGAGAAGGTTCACTTCCATTTGGTCTTGCTTGAAAGCCCTAATCAGCTCCTCTAATGCCCACTAGTGAAAATCTAGGCATTATGTCAAATCCAGCCATCTGGGTTTTGGGGGAAAATTAACTATAATATTTGTCACCCAGACTTTGCTAAAAGACTCTCTGATGGCAGTGAGGACATCTCATGAAGAGATTCCTGCACTGAGTGGGCAATGACCAGTGCTAACTAATGGCATGGTCAGGGCAGCAGCTGTGGCAGCTCAGAGTGGATGGGCGGGTCTTTTTCTCCATTTCCTTCCTTGGACTATAGAAGAGGGCTTGCAATGGATTTCAGTACATCAACCTTCATGAAGTACTTTTATGTCTTCTTTCAGCCTACAGCTTTCAGAATCTGAAATTACCTGAGCTTGCATGTATCCTAGCAAGGGTTCTAGCAGAGAAATTTTCTTTTTGTACTGGAGAGTATTTAATGCACAGAAATAATGCATCATAGTCTGATGCTGTTTCTTCCTTGAAGTATATACATCTTCTGTAACTTCAGCCTTGATCTGAAAAGACACAGACAAGGGGAGGGCAAAAAAGGAATGTTTGAGACTTGACACTGACCCCATGCCTTCTGGACAGTTTTACAGCCAGCATGGAAAAACCCACTGTCATGTTCTACCCTCTATCACCAGCTGCTGCATATTTTACTCTACAATTCTGCTTCTCTAATTTAAACATGAGATATGTGAAAAACAAATACAGCATTATTTTCTACCTGGAAAGTGTGGTTATTAATTAAAAAAACCCAACTCAATATGATATTACAGTATTATTCCTAAAGCATTGTCAGTGTTACAGGACAGGCATGTATCAGAGAAACCTGCTTTTCTGTCTGGACTGCTAAAGCATAAATTATCAAATGTCAGAATCTGCCATACACTGTGTTCCATCATAAATATATATAAGATGAAAATTATTTCTTATCTTCTCTAAAAATATTTATATTGAGATTTTGTTTTACAAACCTTTTCATTTTCCTTTCTTTTTGACAACCGACTGTATCTGGTAATGGCAGCATCATGGTCTAAGCAATCAAGAGAGAATTTATGATCATTTTCATAAATTAATGACTTATGAAACAGAGCAGAAAACCTTTTATATGAAAGTGTTACACAGACAGCTGAATGCAAAGTTCTGTCATATTAACACCTTGAAGAATTGTTCTTGTCTGTTTATAATCACTGCAACAAATACTTTGACTGAAGAAAAATTTTAACCAGATGCAAATGTTGCCAAATTGTTACAAAGTTCCCTAAACATCCAATATTTTTCAAAGAAGAACTGTCCATTAAGTAGAGAAACTTTACATTATGAAAACCTGTATTTAATCTCTTTTGCTTCTAAAACAATGAAACAATTTTCACTGAGAAAAGTAGAATCTTATTTAAATAGTAAATTCTCTGCAGGGATATATTAAGGGCAGCTAAAAAATAACTTCTGAAAATAGGGAAGAGAATTATGAGATTCATTTTAGAAAGGTAATTTTTATTGATCTGTCTTTTTCATTTTAAGAAGTGAGCTAGCACCTTACTATTTTTGTAATTTTGGTGGCATAATTATTTAATAATCATACATACACTTAAGGTGGTGTAAAAAACCCTTTCAATTTGCCTTAACGCTTCAGTGCACAAAGCAGGGATCTACAAGTGAACCAGGGAAAATTGAGTGCCTAAGTATCACTCAGAAAAATTACACCTTAATTAGTTACTTTGAACAGGTTTAACTCCACTAGATAAATACAAATAATCTACAACACTACTGTTGTCTTGTAATATTAGTAAGATTAAATACTTTACACTTACCATTGCTTGCAATTTGGAAAACTTCTTTTAGAGTTAATATCTCTAAAAAAACAACATATCACAATTTAAATAAGTTATTGATGTAACAGTCGTGTATTACAGTTTCTTGTGTAATGTTTCACTACTGAGCAGTTGAAGGTAACACCTTGTACCATACTGAGCTGCCAGCACAGGACTACATGGCCAGGCAAGTCTGTCTGCTCCCAAACCACCCAAAAAAACACCACAAAAAAAAACCACCACCACCAAACCCCTGTACTCTAATACTGTAAGGAGGAATTTCTTTTCAAAAGTCTTTGAAAGTCATCATTAATACAAGTATGTCACCTGTAGTTCCAATCTGGGTTCTGGTTTGAGCTGGGGAAATGGAAGCACAGGAGATGGGAAATATCAAAGCCTGAAACACACTGGGACTCCTCCTAGCTAAAATCAGCCGACTTCCAGCTAGTTATTGTCTCACTGTGTCAGGAACTGGAACCAGCACAATACCTTACACCTGTTGTGTACACCTTGGTTGTGGTTTGTGCTGTATCACAATACAAACCAGCAGAGAGCCATGGTCAACTTTATCGCATAGTAAATACAAAAAAAATGTCCAGAAAGTGCCTACGAAGTCCATAAAGAAGTGTAGGATCATTACAAACTACACCAGCTGCTGGCTAAATCTTCCAGTGGGAAAATTTAATTTGTAATTATTGGCTCAGGGATGCCTCTTCAGTGAGTACTAATAGGAGATTTTTCAGGTCCTGAGAAGTAGTATCAGCCTCAGGATAGTCATGATCTCTTGCCCAAAAAAATAAAACAAACCATAATCTTTTCAATCCATAATTTTGCTGTGAACTACTGCCAAAGAAGTATTTTCTAAGATTCATGAAGAGTTCATAAGAAGTCTTATGAAAGATTTGTACTTTTTATTTTCATTTAGACTTCAGATACTTGTATCTTAGGTGTACTCACTCTAGAATGTTCACAATAGGACTATTTAAATCACATGGTGTTTAACTCATAATTTCTAGCTGGAAGCCCATTTGCCACAGCAGCCTGTTCAGTCCAGTATCTTGAGTAAAATCTGTCATCACATTAGATGTTATTTTAAACCAGGCACAAGACAGAATGATTACAAAAATAAGAAGTTGGAAGCACCTTATGTCTGCACATAAGAAGTCACCTGTACTACCAGCAGGGTTGAATACCCACATAACTAAATCTTAATATAGTAAGTACTACAACTTTGGCACTTTGCCTTTGAACTTAGTCCAGCAATTATATTGATGTCATGATCTGATATACAAATCCTTCCTGAAAATGCAAATTATCTGAAAATTATTCTTTCTAAACCTTTTTAGTAGCTGCTAATTGTTACTCTTGAATAGAAGTGCTTCCCTAATATAAGTTTAACTGTAATACTCTCATGAACAGAAATAACTTCCTTATCTTTTTATATGGGTGATGCATACTTTTGAGAGCTGAAAAATAAGTGGTGTATTCTATTTAGTGAAACAAGAGCTATGAAGATTAAATTCTATGTTTTTGTTGTTGCTGCTGTTGATAAAAAACAATATTTGGTCAAGTCCTCTACCTTTTAGATCCCTTTCTTTAAACTGGGTAATAGGAAACATCATTGCATCTGCGAGCTGAGTTGAAAGTACTGCATGGCAAGAGCTGAGCTGAAAAAGACAAAAGAAGAAAATCTTAGGAAAGTAGTGCTGAAACCAAATCAAATCACAGTAGGTGGACATCAAAGATGTCATGTACAACTCAAACACATTTTTGCATGTTCTTTTTTTGCAGCTACTTTTTTCTAGGTCCCAGATCTCATCATCAGCTTTTTACAGGAAACCTTTGAGTTTTGTCTGAACTTTTCCAAGTTACTGGATCATGCCCCAAAACGGCCTCATTCATCCTGACTAGGACCATCCCAGTTTATTTCTGAGTTTATTTCTCCAGTTTACCTCCAGCCCATCTTGCACAGCTCACAGAGGTAGAACAAAATATGATTCTCCCCCTAAACTGTTGCTTAAGTGAGGAAGAAGGGATCACAGCAAAAATGCAGACTCAGCTCTTAGTGGTGCTCAGCTGTGTGTCCTATGAGTCAGTGTCTAAGACAAACACCATGAGAGTCCTCTGTCAGTCAGGTACCTGATATCAGGCAATACAAATACCCTCATGTACACAGTTGCTAACTGCCACTGTGTAATGGTTTGGGCTCTATCTCTAGTAATTAAACTTCATTTTTTCTCAGCAACGTGTCCTCATTTTGCTGAATTCGTTCTTTATCTTAAGGTTACATAACTTTAAATATATGCTGCAATATACAATTAATTGCTACCTTGTTGAGAAATGAATGCCATTTCTGTACCTCCTGGCTTAAAAAAGGAATAATTAGTTAAAGTCTGTACTTGACAGCATTAGCAGAGCACATACAAGCACTTACCTCATCAATCACTTTTGCAAATTGCTGTAGAGTGGAAGTCATGACTTCATCATCTCCCCCCAGCGGAAAACGCTGAAAAGATGAGAAGTTATGTTGTTTGCAGTGTTTCCTGCCATTCACAAAACTGGATTCATAATCTCTATGAATATATCAGGTATTCCATTATTTTACAATATTACACAGTTAAAACACACTGAAGCAGTTCACCTCATCAGGTGGAAAAGGAGGGTAGTAGCAGTAGCCTCTGAAAATAAGTCAACTTTTGTTTTTAACATTTCAATCTCAGAAAGGGGGATCCAGCAGAAAAGCTACAAACAGAGAACTCTTCATAGTATAGGCTACAAGGGATAAAAGTTATGGATTCCAGAGTCTGTGCTTTCAGAGATGGAATTATGATTACAGAGTAAATTATGGTTGTAATTTGGAGATTGCAATGCAAGCTCTTCTCTTAGCAACTATCAATATTTAAGCACTTAAGGCTAAAGAGGCTTACAAAGTAAAAACAAAATAGAACTACCCTCAGCAATTCTCCAAAAAACAAATCCAAAAGTAAAATATTTCATAAGTTATAAATATTCTTCAGGGAAAGAAGAACTTCATTCTGGTTTAGTTGGAAAAATCAAAATTAAGACAGCAGATTCATTTGGCAATGGTTTGAACCACCAGGCACAGCACTTCATTTTATCTGGACCAAACCTAAATACATTCTACACTACTCTGTGAGATAAAAGACTACAAAAATACACAGTCCTGACCACACACAGACAACATGATTTATGCAGTACCTGTTTCTCATATTCCTTCAGAAGCTTTGAAGTCATATGAGTTGCTGCACTTAATTCATTCTGATAAAAAAGGGAAACATGAAAACCAATCAAAAGTCAAACAGTTGTAGTATATGTAAATTAAAAATACAGTCATAAACTCAATTTTTTTAAAAAAACCCATACAAAATAGATTCTCTTTCTGGCATAGAAGTGGACTTATTTCTAGATGAGTGAAACATGACTATATTGTGGGTAAAAAAATAACCTCCCACTTGATACCTACTGTTATACACCCTTAGATCATTGTAGTGTGTGCAACATTTTAGAAACACTTGGGAAATACATTAGAGGTACTTGGAAAACAGAAAACATCATTTCACGTGTCATAAGAAATTCTGTTGCAAAAAGAATCACAAGAATTTCATCTTTACCACTCCCTAACATACAGAAAAACAATCATTAATTCTTACTTTATTTCACTTCTACGTTTAAAGCACGTGGAAGTTAAAAAAAAGCACACTGCTCATCATAATATCAAAAAAAGCAAGAAATGTGGTTCCAAAGCCTTATAATGCATTCAAGAATTTCATTAACACTACCTGAGCATCATATATTCTGTGCATGGCTTGAAACAACCGATTGATGTAATTGGATATTGCAGCAGCATCTTCTTCAAATACTCCCAGCAAAGAGCGCGTCTGTAACAATCAAACAGCCAAAACACAAACATGACAGGTTAGAAGAGAAAAATTTAAATATATGGAATTCAGACTTAAATAGCACTATTTCAGGTTTTGTTACTTACTTTGTTACTACTCCAATAATGTTTAAAGGTATGATACCTGTTGCATGCCAAAGAATCTTACAGATATTCAAGCTCAGCTTTCTTCCTGCTGCCAGCCTCTCTCCAGGTTAATACATTTTTAGAAAGGAAAGGGCCAAGGGAGATGGACAACTGTTAAATGCTGAAACTGTGGGCAACTGAGCTCACTATGGTACATCCCTAAGGAGAGGGGTAAAGATTACTGGTATTAAATAGCTTGCCAGGTATACACATTTCCTCTGCAGTGAGATCCAGATAAAGGCTGTGACTGTCCCATACTGTCCAACCTGAACACAGACAGTTGCTGGTTCTGCTTGGACCTACAATTTACCTGCGGAATAACCAACAATTCTGTGATCAAAAGGTTAGTAACTACACCAAACCAAAACAAACAATACAACCTGCATCTGATTGTCCTCAACATACACGTTTCTCACCACTGAAAGGGAGTGAAAAGATCTGTCCTTCTGTCTTTACCCCAGCTTGTCAGTCTGTCTGTTCCTTAGCTGGTGTCACCCACAAGCCTGATGATTCCAACAGCACTGCCTGCATCACTGATGGTGCTTAACAGCATCCACCTCAAAAACCAACCACTTTGATCACTGGCCACTTATTAGACTAAAACACTGATCTCCATCTGTAAGCCCAGCTATCCAGCCAGTTTTTCCACTCAGGTCACAGTCCATACCGCTCCCTTTTGCCCAGAAGAATGCTGCCAGACCGTGCCAGAGTCCTTGGATAAGTCAGGGTGACTGACATCCCCAGCTCTCCCTTCTGCCCAAATGACCAACTCAATAAGAAGGCAATCAGGTTGCTCAGGTGTAATTTGCCTGCAAGCTTTAATGAGATGCTGACTGCATGTTCTTGCATCCTTTTTGCACTTGGAAACAAGGTTATTCCTCAGCATGAAGATTTTGAATGGCTTCCTTCCACCAAGAAAAAAATCCCTAAGGGGGAAAAGCAAAGGATACACCAGTAGCTCTGCACTACACTGGCTTTTCTAAAAACACGCTTGGGATGCTTGGCTGTAGAAGGAGGAGCAGTGCTTGCAAGAGCCACATAGGAAATACTTTAGCAATATTTCGGTAAAAGGACCATGCTTTGTTTCTAGGTTTACACTAAAATCAATGTCAAAACAGAAAATTAAAAAAAATCATAAGCACATAATTGTTTTTTCCCCAAACTATGATTGTTAAACACTTGAAATTGGAAATTCTATTCTTTTAGTCTTCCATAAGATGTCTTGACATCTTATTACATTGACATTACTGAAGTCTTTAGTCCATCTCCCCTTGAAGCATGAAGGTATTTTTTCAGCTATTTCTGATTTTTTGCTTTTAATGATAATCAAAGACTACATTTTAAACCCATATAAATTACATTATTAAACAATTCTTTTGTTATAAAATTCTTTTTCTATGTTGCAGTAGATGCCTGGCTGTATCACAACTACTGTCATGCTATATTATGTCTAAAATATATTTAAATATTAAAAAGTATAATCAAACAGAATAATCAACACCATAAATAGCTTTAACACAGGTTCTAGTTTATAAAACAAGTGGAAAGAGGTGAAGGAGAACTCAAATCTTTGCCAGGTGTGGCAACATGTCTCATCCTAACAGCCTTGACTCTCCCATTAAAGTAAATATACATGAAAGACTGCAGAAGAAAAAATTACATGGTACTATAACCAAAGAATGATATACTCATAACCTTTAAACAGGAACATAAATAAAGCTGAGCGTGTAATTTTAAAGGAGTATTATGTAAGGTTTCTGTATTATACTTACTCTTTGAAACTGAACATTGAAAAAAAATTGTGTACTTTATTTTAAAAATGTCAGTTCTTGATGTTCAGCCACCAAAATATCATATGATACTGATGGAATGAAATTAACCTGAAACTGTAAACAAGTTGTGGCAGACTTCTGCTTAGCAGAAAATTAGAGGAATTGTTTACTTATGTTTCTAGTAGAACTCCACATAATTTTGTAAGTTCTTTACCATTCCCTCAACCCATGTTTGTGAGCAGGCAAATAGGAGAGGACCAGGGAGAAGCTGCACAAAGAAATATCCTTGTTAGAAGCCAGTATTAAGTCTTCTAGGCCATCAGATGGAGGGCACTGCAAGTGAGGAGACAGAGCCTGTGCTACCAGAGTCTCTTTGCTTTTTTGTTGTGCAATGCTTTGGGAATGCAAATCAGTGTGAGCAGAAACTCTCTCTAAATATACACTGAGTATGTGTGTAATATGTGTCCTAATTAATACATAAATTGCTCTGTTTTGCATAGGAAAAGACTATGTAAACTTGGCATTTGGTTTAGGCCAGACAAGCATAGTGGTTAGATTTTTATCCTGTGACAACAGGAAATGAATGGGTTTGGACATTTTTGAAAGGCTTTTCTTCCCTCAGACACAAATAAATAATTCCCTCAGAATAAATTTGATATGACGTTTATATATCTACAGTCACTGTCTGAAACATGAACTCCAGGCCATAGTGCAGCACTAAACAATAACCCAGGCTGATGAGCTTTTCAATATTCCAGCATGAATGTACTGAAGTCATGGCGACTCCTCCAGAGAGACGGTTCTGCTTTCTTCAAGCAACATTTGATACCATTTCTACTGCACTGATTCCACAGGAACAGAAATTAACTAAAGTAACAAATGGGATAACCTAACAAAAAACTGCTGACTTCTGTCTAGAGGACCTGGCTCCCAGAATTCACCTGAAATATTAAACTGACTGAAAGATGTAAATTTTCTATCTAAAACAAACGACAAAAAACAAAAGACAAAATTGGCAAATTCAATTACTTAAGCTTCTCAAACACACTGGGCTGAATTAGGCTTTGCTTGTCTATATCACAAATAACCTCACATGGAAGATTCTAGAATTACAATTACCTTCCAATAAGTAACATTTTACTTATGCTTTCCAAATGTCCTCAGATGATCCTACGTTTTTGTTTCCACATTTGATATTCCCTATAAAGATGAATAGTTCTGACTGCCTTATACTAAGAACAGACCTTCACGAGATATTTTTTTTAAAAACAGTATTATTGTAATACTTTTTATATTTTTTCCTCATCATGAGATGACAGCAGGTTTGGCTCCTGGACATGAACCCACATTAGAGGCCAGATCTCATCTTGCATCCAGCATTTGAGCATATTTGGGGCACTGTCCTTAGGAAAGCAATGATTCCTATTCTACACGGGCTTCTCTTGCCTTTTTAAAGTTGTCCTTTCCATATAGAAATGTTAAAATTACTGTCATTTTAAGGGCTAAAATTCCCTTTTTAAGAAGGGAAAGTTTCTCTTCCTATGACCAAGGACTTAAAACTACCAATGCACACGCTATTGCAATACAGGACATCCTGCTCACTACATAAAGCACGCATCAAACAGGGATCTTAATTCAAAAGCCAGCCATAAAAGAAAATATATTGCAAACTTTTTTCTCACATCTGAGAAGCACAGTACAAGGACTTGCTACTGGCATTACGAGAAACCAGAGCAGTTGAATAAGGCATTTCCTACTTCAGAATGAAACTCCAGTACACTGCAGGGCATCGCTGACATAGATCAGGCAGCAGCAATGCAAGAGAAGAATTGGAGCAAGGAGAGGCCTCTGGGCACCCTGTGCTTCCCACCTACTCTCCGCACTAACCACCGCTGCGACCTCATCCGCACCTGCTTTTTATACGGGTCTATTAAACCTTAATAGACCTTAGTGAAAAACAAAGAGTAAAAATCGTTTTGAGAAAGCAACACGGGGTTTGAGGTCACGAGGTATCCAAAATCGAGCCTGGGAGCGAAGGCAGGGGTGGCGATCAGGGAGCCGGTACCGGCACTGCCCTGACGGAGGGGCCGCAGCACCTGGGCCCGCAGCCGCGGCCCCGCTGCCGGCCCGCGGCACTCCCG
>VXBR01002272.1:471263-542809 GCA_013400215.1 Cisticola juncidis
CCGCCCTTTGGCGCGCAGGCGCGGGGGCTGGGGGCGGGGTCGCTCGCGTGCGACCCCTCACGCGCGGCCTCTCAGGGCGGAGGCTCCGGCGGCGTCCCGGGAGTGGCTCTCTGGTATGACCGGAGCGGAGGCAGCCGGGGCCATATCCCCGCTGAAGTGACTGCCCGACAGTGCGGGTAATGGGTGTCAAGTATCCTCCCAGCCCTGTCTGTCTCTGCTCCGGAGGTTGCTGTCGTCTCTTCACAGACAATTATCTTGGGGACACCCCACAGCGGGAGAACCCTGTTGGGTCCTTGCCGTCATGGAGCATCTTCGGCTCTCTTGCCATATTATCTTCCCTTTTGGGCAGTCTTCTCTTATCCCTGCCATATGGATGGGTCCCACGTGGAGGCCAGTCACTTCTACTGTGCTTGCAGTGAGAGGACAAGAGACCTCAAGCTAAGACAGGAGAGATTCTGATTAGATGTTAGAAAATAGTCTCTCTTCTCTCTTAGACTGTCCAACCATTTATAGGTTGGTGGTGAATTTTTAATGCTTAGAGGGATTTAAATACTATGAGAGCTCACTGGAATCAAAGCAGATCATTGCAAACTGGTTCAGCTCTGAAATGACTTAGAATTGTAGAATCCCTACGGTTAGAAAAGACCTGTGAGATCACTGAGTCCAACCATTAATCCTGCAGCCTGACCTAAACCATGATCCTTCTAAACCAAGTGTCCAAATGCCACATCCTCACGTCTTCTGAACACTCCCAGGGATGGTGATTGTCGGTGCCTGACCATCCTGCCCATGAAGAAACTTTTTCCAATATCCAGTCTAAACCTTTCCTGGCACAATGTGAGGCTGTTTCCTCTGGTCCTGTCACTTGTTACCTGTGAGAAGAGACTGACCCCCACCTGGGGGTCAGTCTGGTAGAGATCAAGAATTGGTAAGATTTGATGATAGTTTTAAACTGGAAGAAAAGGAAAAGGCTGATCCCTGGTTGGTTTTGCCTTTTTGGGACCAGGTGAACTTAGTCTAAAACCAGATTAGAAAGTACATTGTCATTCAGCAGAGCAAATTATTAATGACTGTGCAGTCTTGCTATGGAGACCATTCTTTGTATTGTATCAGGTTATGATTTACCTTTAAAAGCAGATAAAGAACAGGGCTGGTGTGTTAAATTGCAAACAATTAAAGATTTTTGAGTGTTTTTTTTTTTTTTGTGTCTGTTGATTTGGGTTTTTTGGTGGGTGATGGGGGTCTATTGTTTTTGGTTGGTTGGTTGGGGTTTTTTTGATGGGTTTTTTGTTGTTGTTGTCTGTTGTTTTGTTTTTTCGTGTAGGGAGTGGTAAAGAAATTTCCAAGTTAATGCTCTGTTCAGTCAATTAATTTACCAGCTCAGCTGGTGACTCACCTGACTGAAGCAAGTCACAGGACTTCTCCCTTCCCTTCTCAAGAAGGGTAATAATTCCAAGTTATCTTATTTTAAAGACTTAAGTGCTGTATCTGCAGCCATGTGACAGGACATTTAACATTGGTTCATTACCTATAAATATATGTGCTTTCTGGTTTTGAGACAGTTAACTTGTGACCAAGTTTGACGACAGTCTCCTGTAAGAAATTGCTCTGTTTTGGACTACAAGATCATTTTCCCAGTGGAATTCAGGAAGGTAGTAACTTTAAGTGGATTTGGTTTAGTTAGCTTTGTTTATTTACAGCTGTAAGTGGCATCCAACAGTTTTACTTGAGGTACAAATTTGACTGCAACAAACGTGATAGTACTGAAGAATCTCTTGGCCGTCCTTTAAGTGTGGTTTTAGTGTGACACTTTTTTCAGCATTGTAGACCTTTTGTTAGTGTGTGAGGGTTTTGTTGTTGTGTTTGGGCTTTTTGATTTGTGGGGTTGGGTTTTTCTGCTTGGTTTGGGTTTTTTGGGGGGGGTTGTTGGTTTTTGTTTCTTTTGTTGTTCTTTCTGCAAAATATCTACTAAGAGGCGTTAAAAATGTGGGGAAGTAACACTTAGCACTTTGTCACCAGGGAGAAGAGCAGCAAACAGATCTTTACTGGATTCCTGATGTGTGCCCTAATGGAGAGAACACTGCCTCTGTTGGAGGGTGAAAGTAGCTGTGTGGATAACGTAGGCTTTATTTGCGGTTTCCCAATTTTTAGCACACTGTTTGTAATACTTTGCTAGTGACAACTTTAGATTAACCTTGAATTTACCTGCATCCACTCAATCTCCCTGAGTCAAAATAGCTTTTCCTTCAGCCAAGAAATAGCTAACTGCTTTTGTTTTGTGAAAAATGGTTTTACTATTTTGAGATATTCTTGCTTTAAAAAAAACTTGGTAATTTTAAAGTTGGCTTTGAATATACTTGCTATTCATATTAAAAACATACTTGAAAGGGAGCTTTATGCAGCGTGACTTCTGAGGTGATGAAATACGACTGGGTAAAGATGTTGTGGGAAAGGTGAGGTGAAAGGCAAATTTTTGGACTGTGATAAATAATCAAGAAACATAATATATACCATTTATACCTTTTTAAAAAGCTGAAAATATTGCCCACTGCTCTTCTCATCCAGCAGTGGATGAGAAGAGCAGAGGGTGAGAAGAGCAAAAGGCAAGAATAAGAACTGGGGCTTCAGACCAAAGCCCCCAGAAGCTCTCGGTGTGGTCTCCTCAGCTGGTGTAAACAGCTCTTGGAAACTTCCCATCTCTGAAGAGCGATAGCTTCATCTACTAAAGAGATGAACTCCACTGTCCCTGGGAAAAAAACAGTGGTGCAAAGTCTGAAAGGGAGATTAGTTTGCTGCCTCATCAAGTATCTGATGCTGTAAGAGGATTGGATTTGCATATCCAAGGAGCAGTGAGTTTTCATATTATTGATTACTTAGGTTTCCCAACTTAATGTTTGCTGTGTTGCTCTAATTGCCCCTACCAAGGTATTCAGTTAAAAGTCTATCGGTAATTTCAAATGGGTTGCAGGTATTATTGGTCAATACTAATGGGTCAAAACAAATACAGTCTTCAAGAGAAGGCTTAAGATCTATAAATGGTGACTGGAGCTCATCTTGCAAATGAACATGGCAGGTGCATGCACGCTGCTTCAAGATCCATCAATATGTGAATTGAAGGGTCTTTGGTAAGATCACTTCTGGAATTGTCACGCTTTTAATAGTTGAGTTGACAGCAATTTTACTGCACAACTGAAATAAAAATACTGTTTTCATTTTTGCCTGTTATTTTTGGGCAAATCTCGATTTTATAGTGTCTACAGAAATTCCTCCTTTTCTTGTCCTGAACCAAAAGCTGGTTTTGAGCATGTCATGTAAACTGCTGTGTGACTGACAGATGAGTTTGAATATAAAAATGTTATAGTTGGTATTTTCATTATAATGAAATCAGAATTCTGTCAGACTTAGAGCCCCATTACAAAGCCTTTATCTCCTTCCTTCCAATTACTCATAATGTTTTTGTGATTTTAAGTGTTGGCTCTATAGGATTTAAATATACTTCTGTTTGCTATAAACCTACAAGGAGGTAGAGACATCTGCAAGAAAAAGGGTGCTTTTAGAACCTAAAATTTGAGTGTACTGCTTCTATTACTTGAAGTTTTGCATGGATGTAGTGAAGAATTAACAGGAAATTTCACATCTGGTGTGTTTCAAAAAGGCTGCAACAAAGTTATTTTAATAAAAAAAAGATTGCATGAATTATTTAAAATAGTTGGTGCAACTGTTCCTATTAACTAATCCAGGCACTTGGAAGGCAATTACACTGAGCTTTGACAACACTGCCAACCCACTGCACAGTGCCTTATGCCAAAAGCTATTGTTGTTTTATTGACCACGTTCACCATTACATATGCATATGAAAAAACAGAGGCATTTTCATCGGGATTACCCTAATAGCATTAAGAGATTATTTTTTAAATTTCCTTGGAAGGAAAATCACTTAAATGAGATTAGTTATTACTTGACTGGTTTCCTATCATGCTTCTATGTTTAGGTAAGAGGAGTCCATTAGAGTATAAAGGTTTTTTTAAAAACTGATTTTATACATTAATGATTTCAAATAAAAGAGAAGTACTATATTTGTGCACAGCTTCTTTTGAGAAAGTTAAGTCGATGCTCTGGTTAGGAAAGATAACGCTTTTTGTCCCCCTTGGTGGCCCCCCTGGTGTCACCATTAGTTGCTAATTATTTGCAAACAAATAAACAATTAACTCCTCGTGCCTCTTGGTGGGAGAGTTTTCATTGACATGCTAAAACTTTCTAATAAAAGATTTTAATTAATGACGTTGCAAATCCAACCCCCTTGTCAACATAGCTATAAGGAGGACTTGTGGAGAAATGCAAGTACAGTACTCCTGATATGCTGGCTGAGGGCGAAGGCATGGCTGGTCCCTCGCTGTGTGCTGCCACCACAGCGGCCTCTCCGGATCTGCACAAGGTGCCAGGCTTTGGAGAGAGTAAAACCACACCGTGCTCCTTTTCAATTGAGAGTATATTGGGACTGGAGCAGAAAAAAGATGGCATTCCAGCTGGGAAACCTCACAGACCCTGGATGGATGCATGCACCAGCCTAGGTAAGTCAGTCTGTTTTGTAACCTCTTAAGCTTTTACCCTTTAAAAATACTGGCATGTTTCTACTGCAAAACAGTAAATTTAATCTCTCCTTTTCTTGTTTTTTTCTAGTTTTAGGTGATGACAGTAATCCTCATCTGCAAATCCCTGTTGTTTGCTATGAAAATCCATTATTTCATGCTAGAAGTGATCCAGTGCAAGAGGAAAAAGTTTTGAAATGTGAAAAATATTTTCCAGTCACTGAAAGGCTGTCTTTCCAACGAGAATTGAGCTGGTACAGGGGTAGAAGACCAAGAACTGCATTCACTAGAAACCAGGTAGGGCTTTCCATAGAATTTAACAAATGAGTAACCATGCAGTTTAGTAAAATGTTTGATGAAACCTCTAACAGCTGATAAGTTCAGAGTAATGTACCTCTGCAGAGAGAAATGTAATCAGGAACTAGTGTAAATTAACAGAAATGTTGCTAATTTCAGCAGATCTGTGTTTATGCATGAAATCAGAATTGTGCAAATACTGGTCTCCTATTGAACAAACTAAGCTGTTATTTTATTTATTTTATGAATTACTGCTATGAACATAGTGTTGACTATTCAACAAGTGTATTTTAATCTCCTCAGATTGAAGTCTTGGAAAGTGTTTTTAAAATGAACTCCTACCCCGGCATTGATATAAGGGAAGAGTTAGCTCGCAAATTAGATTTAGATGAAGACAGGATCCAGGTAATTAAAAGTTTATTTGAACTTTTCTGTAATTCCAGCTGCATGTACTCTCTGGTTACATATGTAAGTAGTTTGACAGCAGTAATGAAAATATTAATACTCTCAATTTAAATCAATGTATATATACACGAAATATGCCTTCAATGATTTGTGAAATGGAAATCATTGAATTCCTTCTGAATTCCTTCCATTGCACTGATGAGGTATTCATCACTATAATATTTCCACAATATCTCTGCTCTGTTAATCTCTGGTTATTATATGCAGAACTTGATCATTTCCTTAAAATAATTTTAATATTTTACTTGTCACCATATTTGAAAAATAAATTTGAAATAGGTATGAACATAATTTGTGTGACTGCCTGCATATTTTGTAAGACTGCCAGCAGAGCATAGATAAGTTAAACCAGTGTTTGACCCTATGTCTTTATCTGGCCATAAGCAAAATCTATTCAGGGATGCTAATTACTGATTTCCAGGTAGTTAAATGTGATAAGAATCGTACTGTAAACATAAGAATTTGGGCTTTGCTTTGTTGTTTATCAGGCTTTTTTGCAAGTATTATATTGGACTTGATGGGAAACTTGATGCTGCAAACAGTTAAGTAGCTGAAAAAATAGCACTATAAGACACGTGTGAATTCTAGTTGCTCAGAATCTTCCACGATCTGATTCTGCTCTGTCACTGAATTTAATACCAGTTTTTATATTAAAGTGAAGCTGATCTCACTTTCCAGTTAACAGGGGGGTATTATTTTGTCTGTGGTGTTAAAATTACAGGTAGCAGGTAGCTATGTGCTGTCATCTGCAGATTTTAAATTTATATTGAACTTGCAAATTGCTGTCATCACACAAAATACTGTCATGCTGTGTGAATACTTTTAAGTTTCAAATATTATTCTGTTTCCACTGCTGTATTTCTGAAAAGCTTCCCTTCTCTTTCCATTTTTTAGATCTGGTTCCAGAACCGTCGTGCAAAGCTGAAAAGATCACACAGAGAATCTCAGTTTCTAATGGTGAAAAATAGTTTCACATCCAGCCTGCTAGAGTAGAAGGAAGGATGGCTTGCTGTCACAGTACTACTTCAGAAAATGAGGAATTATTCATAACCTATATTAAGCAATGATATAGTAATTATGATTTTATGCCCAGATTTGAAAGTTTATTATAATTTTCTTTCAAATAAACTGTAAATACCTGAAGTATTATTATAATCTACTTTTTGTGGAAAAGGTGAACTTTCATATATATTTGAGTAAGTCTTTCCAGAGATTTTGAGATATTTTTGCAGTTTGAAACAATGCAAACCCTAGGTTGCACAAGAAACTACTATTGAATTACTGCAGATGACCTGACAAAGCTTTATGGTTTTAGAAGTAGTCTGTTTCAAGTCTGAAATAAACCATATAGAAAATAGATTTTGCTACTGGAAACATTTTGTCACACTGGAGTTTAAATAGCTTATTTATAAAGAACATTACAGTTTTCATAAAGAACATAAATTTAGAAAAAGGTGTCTCCAACAGAAGAACTAATATTCAACTGACTCTTCAGTTTTAACAATTGCTCACTTAAAAGAAACTGACAATTGTTTTTATTTATATAGGTTTACAAAAAGCTTACAAGCTTTTTATATAATTTTAATTAATTTAGGTTATTTGCCTATTTATTTTTTAACTTGATTATCTCCTCTCTTGTCAATATAAGTGTTCCAGTTATGCAAGTTGCCCTGTTATCTTTTAATGACAGAATGTAGCATTTCATGGGATCAGATCAGTGGGGACCAGACCAGATATCCAGATCACTGATATTAATTTTAGGGTGTTGAATTCATTTTTATCAAACAGTACATGAAAGTTAATTATCCTCATATTTGATACTGTAGCCTGAAGTCAAGGAGAGTCATAGATGAAAAAAAAACCCACCTGACTCTTCATGGCCACAATGTAGAGAAACATTGTAAGTACAGGTTTATGCCATTCTTTGTTCAGGAGAGCTCTAAGCACTTTCCTCAAGTGCTGGTGACCTTCAATGAGACTCCAGCCTGTGTTTCTTGCTAGACATAAATTCTACATTATGGGATGAACACAATATTGCTTTGCCTTTCTTCATGCTTGTATGCATACCTGTTGTCCAATAGGATGAAAGGTAAATTGAGAAAATAAGGTGATAGAAAAAAAGTCATTTTATGTAGTCTCATACTATAGGAAAAACTAAAGGGAAGGATGATCTGACAGTCCTTACTTAGTATTTTGAATTACAGTTTGAGCTATGAGAGTTTAAATAAAAAACACTTATATATTTTCTGTAAAATATCACTGAAAAACTGCATTACTTTAGAACTGGGTGATAGATATTGGCCTATTGTTTTGACTTCATTGGCTCATTGCTTTCACTTTTATGCATAATCCTAATAATCTTGAATTGTTTGGCTTTGCTCCTGGAAATCTTATTTTAATATGAAAATAACAAACTTCTATCTGATATTGAAACCTTATTTTTTGTGCTTTTTTGGATTTGGGAAATAACATTCCTAACTGAACTCTCTTTTATCCTGCATTCCAAAACACTTGAGAGAACCACAATTTAAATTGAGCCATATCCATTAGGAATAGTTTCTAGATAAACTGAAATCTCATTTCAGATACCTGCCTGATCTGGTAAAGGCAAAGACAATATTGGCAATGTGTTCTTTTTATTTTGTTTTTCTTAACACCTCAAAACTTATATTGCCCGTAGTTTAACCTTATGGCAGGTAATCTGAAACTATTGTCTACTTTGCTTCTGGAAACAAAGTTTCCAGCAGCAACAGATTAGACTAGTCTGTACAGATTGATTGCTTAAGAACCTGACTGTATTATCTGGCAAATACCTAAATACACCTAATGTCTGCTGTAATGGAACTTGTCTCAAGTGACAGAAGTCTGACAAAGCAATTTGAGGGAAGCAGTAGGATAGTAGCAGAATAGTAAAGGCTCCCACCCTGGTATCCTGCTCTCCATTAGCAAACGTTACCAGGAGCGTCCCACACAATGCTAAGGGGAAAAGAATTTAAAAGGAGAATTGCATTATTTGCTTAATTTGGCTTAGCTTGTTCTTCCCAGAGTAAAGGAATCAGCAAATCAAAAAAGAGCCTCTCACTTTACATTTATACCTACTTTGACCAGTTTGGGTTTAAATTGTGCTTATCACTTTCTCAAATACAGCTGGATTTTTTTTTTCCACCTTGAAAAGCATTAGTCTGTGTTGGGGGTTAGATTTGCTTTTCTTTCACTTACAGAATTTTTCCCCATAAGTTTCCAAGAAGCCTTAATGACTACTTAGTCAGAACAAAAGGGAGTACTTGAAGGACATAGCAACACAAGGCCACACCTATTGGTTTTTAAGTGTCTGTGAGTGTCCCTCAGAGGAGAAAAATAAAGCTTTAGGAAAGGTAAAACGCCAGAGCTGAAGGAGAGGAAAGCACTCTTGCTCTCAGCGCTGAAGAGGACAGTCAAGCTGCCCCTCGCTGCAGGAAGAGTTCACAGCCATCACTCTGCCTCTGTCTCGACCTGGGAAATCTATCATCATCTGTTCGTGTACCCAGGAATCCTGAGCTCGTTTTCTCCAGCCTTCCCCCCCCACCGCCGCTGCTTCTTCGGAGCTTTGAGGTTCCCCTGCTACTCTGTAGCCCAGCACTGCCAAGCCCTGCCGGAACACCCCTGCCACTCCAGCAACCAGCGCAAAGCTCCTCATCTCACCCACCAGCCCGGGACTTTCCTCCCTTCCAGCTTGGCCTCTCAGAGTCCTGCAGGGGCACCGAGATCAAACTGCCCCGGGCTTCTGTGAAAGAAAGCCCTCAAAGTTCTTAGTTCTGTATTATTATTAATGCTGTAGTTGTTGTTTGTTTGTTGTTTTGTTATATATACTAGTAAAGATCTGTTATTCCTCTATCCCCATACCTCTGTCTGAAACCCCCTTTAATCTTCTAAATTAGAATAACTTGGAGGGAGGGGATTCAAATTCTCCGTCTCTGGGAAGGTCCTGCCCCCTTCCTAGCAGATACCTGCCTTTCAAACCAAGACAGTCTGGACTTCACAGGGTCTTTGTCTTGTCGTGCTTGCAATATGCGGGGCTCCCTTGGCAATGTGTGTGACAGCTCTGCTTCCTGTGCAGGCACTGCCAGGCCAGGAACCTCAGTGGAGGAGGCTGTTGGCAGAGGCCACCCTGGATGCTGCAATCCAGCCCTGCTCCAGTTTTAGCATCCTCTGCCTTGCAGCGTTTCTGTTTGTCTCTCTGCCCTTCAGAACATCTCAGATGCCCTTCAGAACAGAAAAATCTCAGTGTTTTTTGTGCTAGTTCTGCCTTTAGCTCATGAAGCCGCAGCCTTTGCTTCCAGCCATGTTGCCTTGCTTTGGCTCCAGTGATCATTGAACTCTTGTGATAAGCTGATACATTGACTAAGATGGTGAAAAACTGTTCTAGCAAAGAACCCTCTCACTTTTAATACAGTCAAGCTGTCATATCAACAGCCATCAATAGGTACAATTTAGGCTCTGTCAGGTTGACACTGTGCCTCTGTCTCTGACTGTAATGGGGCCTAAATATTCTAGCAGTGCTTTCCTGATAAAATCCAGTACCTGTGATCATAACTAGGATGCTGGGCTGCCTAATAATTTGTTTTAAATTTATGTTCTTCTCTTAATTACTGTCTCCATATTAAATTTTATTCTAACTACAAATTTCAGCATTCTCAGTGTTGTCCAAAAAAGCTGAGCTATGCCTGTGGTCTAAAAGCAGATTCACAGTAATTTATACCAAAGAGCCAATGCTCCCAAAGTTCTGTTGTGATGTTACCTGAAGCATACATAAAAGCATAGTTTAAAGCCTCAATGTTAACATCAAAAGCCCATATTGAAACAGCATTCATTAAATTGTCATTTAACACTTTGAATTTGCAATTATTTAGTTTGTCAAGTCTGTGCTTACAAATAGCAAGCCAGCTCACCAGCAAACTACATGCAATCTTTCTTGTGTGTGTGGATACATCTCCATTTTTCTACTTGTTCAAAGTTTTGTATTGGAAATACTGCTGAAGAGATGAAACCTGTGAGTTTTATAGTTGTATGTTATAAATGTGAAATTATTGATTCATGTACTTATGGTAAATGATGAATTGAAAACTATAAAATACTGTATATGTGTATGTTATAAATGTGGACGTGAGCTACAGCATGTCTCATAACCTCATGTTGAAACAAAAGGCATGTACCACCCTAAATTGCCTTGTCCCGAAATAGAAAGAGGATGAATGGAAGGCGTTGGGAGATAGCTCTGTCGAGATAAGCCATCAGTGGGGCCATCAGCGCAGCTGGCCAACACCCCACCGGGCCCCTGTGAAAGCCATCAACAATATCTTGACCATTCATCACCCATGAAGATCCATAGAAACTGGACATTAACATATGAACTGGGAGAAAGAACTCTTTTCAGCCTGGCCGGAGACACCCATGGACTTGAATAGCTACCACGAACACAAAGGAAAATATGGGGAAATATTGCCAAGGGCAGAATAAAGTGTATATAAACCAAGCCCCGAAACGGGCAAATTCGTGAACCATAGGGGAGGCAGCAGATGGCCAGGTCTGTGTCTCACGGTTCACCCTTGGCATTTTCCCAGGTAAAAATTGTCAAGTATCTCTGCTGTTGGTGGGTTTACCGAAATTCTGTGATTCGAATGTTTAATAAACCAAATTATTTTAATTGGAATATTGCATTGGCATTTATAACATGTATGTAAGAAGATTTACACTGTGCTCAAAGTGTTATTTGAAGGAAATGTGACTTTAAAAATAATCCAGCATTTTTATGTGACTGAATTTTAACAGAAAGCCTTGTATAAAAGCAATGTAAAATAATTTGCAAGCGCCTTCAGTTTATCTAACATGAAAACATGCTAATCTTAAATGATTGAGATCAATTCTCAGGGTTAGCTAACAATCATAAAATCAAAGCTTTCTAGAAATTGATTGTATTGATTGTACACCACTTTTTAATTTCTTGGATTGATTTAGTTTCCCTATTAATTGTTAGATTGGTGATCTTCGTCCCTTTTTTATTAAGTATTTTAAAGTACTTAATATTACGTAACTGAATGGCAAATATAAGGTATTTTAGTTTCAAAAATACTTTGGAGCTGTAGTGGTGGACCTGAATTGTTTCCTGTCCTGTTATTTGTGTAAAGGATTAATCTTGAATCAAAATCACATTCTGTCATTTTATATGAGCTATTTAGAATATCTTATGTATCCTATGTATCTATTTGATAATAAAAAAGTAAAAAGACAAAGTAATAATAATCATTATGTGAGGGAGACGGGGCTGTTCAGCATCTTGGGGGATGTAAGGATCCCACTCATTGCTTTAAAGAGGAAGTCCTTGAGGTCATATTGGGCAAACAGGATTGTTGGTGAGGGATAGGAATCGAGGGCTGCTGAAGAGCCTTCAGTTTTAGATTGCTTTGTGGTGGAATAGGGCCTGAACTTGAGTGACATGAGGGGAAAGGGCTACACAGAAAATATGGAAACCAGTCTGTCTATTTTGGGCACCCAAAGTTGATATTGGTGAGACCACCATTATTTTCAGGAGAATCCCAGGAAGACTGAAGTGTTGCTTTGCATGGCACAGTGTTTCCACTGAAGTTTTGCTTTCTTATATTGACTAGCAAATTGGAAAATTAGTCATGTAGTTGTTGAGTTTAGAAACAGCAATAAATTTGATTTCTTCTAAAATCTGGGGTTTTTTTGCAGGACACTGTTTATTAAGCAAGGTGGTAAGAACATAATCAAAAATGCTGAGGGATATACAGGCTTTGGTGTAGCTGGGTCATTGCCAGTGACTTTTCATACCCCCTGGGTATGTTTTATATTTTATCACATGGATGTCCTGTGGGGCTGGTATTAGAGTGACAGAATAAGTACCGCATTGCTTGTGCCTAAAAAAAAAAAAAGCAGTGAAAGGATAAATTTTGCAAGTGTTTTGGTCCATGTTGTGAATCAGTGGGTGTAAAGTCCAGCATCTTGAGCAAACAGAATATGTTGTGGAATCACACAGGTGCAAGTAGTGCTTTTGGTATTAAATTTCAAGCAAGGGTCATCTGGCTTGGGATGTTGTAAGGATATGTATGTGTGACCAGTAAAACACCTAGACTGAGGGAGAAGTAAGTATTCCTTCTTTCTGCATTTATGTTCCAGAATTTTTTCTCCTACCTCCTAAACAGTTTTTTCCTCTGCCACTAGGATGGCTTGAGAACACCATTAAGTATAGTCTGTCACTCTTTTCCTTAATTTTGTGCAATTTGGAGCTAAAAGGGCAGAAATAGGCAGGTGACATAAGATAGTCCCCTTCTTTAAAAATGATCTCATTAGTCTTGTTATTAATTACTATAAAATTCTGTGACTTTGCAATTTTTAAATTGCATGTTTCAAACTCGTTATCTCCTTGTGACCTTTAAAAAAAATCCATAACCTTGCATCAACTCAATTACTGTTTCTTCTTTTTCTCTGATCCTTTCTTGCTCTCTTAAAGCTGAGTCTTTTATTTTACTTGTGTAAACTCCATGACATTTTACTACTTCTAAGGTTTTAAGTGCCTGACCACAGTTTCTAGATTCTGGGACATTCTCTTGTCTGTATAAAAAAAAATTGTTTTCTATATTAAATGAAAGTGAAAAAATATATTTTAATGATAGAAATCATACTTTTAATCTTTAGAATTTTATTGTATGGATCATAGTAATGCTCCTAAATACCTTGGGACTCAGTTTCTGTGAATGATGCCATATTAATGACATTAAGAAAATAGCAGATAATATATTCTGCACTAAAAACTACGGGCTATTTATTTGGCTTTTCCATATAAAGACGGGCTTTAAAGTAATAAATTTTGGAAGTTTTAGTTTGCATTTGAACTGCCTAGAAAAGTGCTGGGCTGCTTCTGCTCTCTGGTGGCTAGGTTTAGTAATGACAGCCCCACGTGCTCTGGGGGATTTCATTCCGCTCCGCAGCGGGGCCGTGGGCACGGGATGCCCGCAGGGGTCTGACTGATCCTTCCCATTACACAACGTTTGTGACCGGATTTATGTTCCGCACGCATACAAATGCTCGATGTCAGGCCTGGTTTTCCACAGCTCTGAGTTCTCAGTATTGAACAGAACTTAGTGATGGGTGGGTGCTTAATATTTTTGATACTCTCAGCCAACCTTTTAAAACTTGCCTCTAAATGAATTTAGGCTGCTGTTGTGACTGTGTGTCTGCAAGACACATTGTCATTTTGTGGTAGGAGAATATTTTCACATTCAAGAAAGGAATTCTTAGGAAGAATTTCTGCACAGAAAGGGTTGTTAAACATCAGAAAAGGCTGCCTAGGGAGATGCTGGAATTGCCACCCCTGAACATGCTCAAGAAACTATTGGATGTGGCACTTAGTGCAATGGTCTGCTTCATAGTGTGATGAAGGTTCATTTGCTCAAAGGCTGGATACGGTCTTAGAGGTCTTTTCTAAGGTGAATGATTCTGTGAAAGTTTTTGACAAATTATCCTGCAGTTCTAAAATAACCCCACTCATTATGATGTAAAACTTAGAACGACACCTAGTACAATATACTAGATCTCTACTAATATAATTCTTCTGTGATAATAAATACAGTGTTGTCAATGCAAATATTTGTCAGGCAGAAACACTTATTGCCACCATATTACCATTTTTCATTGTTTTGTCACATTAGAAGGATAAAAAATTACTTTATTCTGTTTAAATACTATGCACTTCTTATTGCTTTCTAAAGCATTCACTCAGAGCAAAATATTAAAAAATATTAAAAAATATGATAGTATCCATCTGTCATGATTCAAATACTTGTAGGATTCTCTAACTTCAGAGTTGCATCTCGTGTGCTGTGGGATGTAGATATCTGACAATATTTCTGCAATTTGCTCCAATTAATTTTGGCAGAGAAAGGACGTCAGAGGAAAGCATTCTCAGGAGGCATCAGCACTGCCCTTAGAATGCTGAGACTTTTCTAAAATTTAAGTTGGTTACATGGAAAATCTTTTCTTGGGGATGTTTTTGTTTAAATTAAAAAAAATGATCCAGTCTTTTCCTTTCCTCTGTAAACATATGATCCTGGGAAGTTAGTTTTATCACAATTTATGGTTTAGGAGGATTGGTATTTTCAGTGGTTGTTAATATTATAATCTAATTAGAAAGAAATTATATTCATCAATTTTAACTTATATTAATAAGCTTTAACTTTCCATGGAGTCTTAACAAATCTTGTTCACTGCATTTCAGTCTGTTATTATCCGCATTTTTATCTTACTCTTTCCAAAAATAAGCAGCTAACTCAATCCTGATATCCAACTGCTTCAAATTTGTGTTTTAAAATAATAAGCCAGACTGTAGAGAAGAAGAACCATCAGTTTGTTTCTTGGAGAGGTAGAGCTGCCAGCAACAACTGTCATTCCTAGCAGGACCCTTTGCTTCTTTTAGCCCAGTCATGTAGAATTGCTGTGCATTCTTTCATAAATCTGTTATAAAGTGTTTTAAAATTACACTGGAATATTTTGGGGAATAGCTATGGTATAAACAATAAAAAGCAATTTCCATATGCCTCCAGCCTTTGTATTTTATTTGGTTTGTGTATTTCCCTTTGTGGGAGTAGAATGAGGTGCTATTGACAAAGAGCTTCCCAATCTTCTTTCACACTGGTTGCACAATAGTAAGACTTTTTAAAATTCTTCCAGTCATGTTTCTATTATTCTGCAGTGGTATCTGTTACCAGTGTCTCTATGCATTTTAATTGCAAAAAATTACAGAACGTTTTCTTTAGCCTTAATTACCCTTAGCTTTTGGCCTCAAATAACAAATGATGTCATCCCAAAGTGCTTGAGCAAATAGCTCTCCCTCAGTTAAATGGAAAAGGGTTTAAGGCAGGTTATGTTCAGTGAGGAGTCCCTTAGTGTGCTAGGATTAATCTTGCACATTGCCACAGGATGCTGTTGAATTGCACAATAGACTGCTAAATCAGGTTAGGGTTGTTCTCCCACCCCACCTCCCTCCCCCGTATTTCCCTGCAGAAGGAAAATGACAGGCTGTCTGCATGGGAAGCATTGTGCTGCAAAAAGAAAGTGTTGAGAGTAGAATTTAAACTGTAAACTTTTGTAAAGACATTACTTCATTATCATTTCTGGCATTTATTCAAACTGCATTGTCAGGATCTTAGTTTGCATTTTTAATAGCTGTTTGAGATAAAATTTCTATATTGCAGAAATACATTATTTTAAAATTGAAATTACATATTATTCACTTGTTGTTGAAGAATAAAGCATAGCTAACTCCGGGGATACAGTTGTTGGTTCAGAATAATTTCAGTTCAACAGATTTTTTTTAATTGAAAAATGACTCATCCATGCAATTTTTAATTTTCTTTGCATCATAAATCTACTCTTCTTTAAATGTGTAGTTTCATATTACACCTAATCCAGTGTAACAGAAGACTCCTGCTGAAAGATGCAGTCCTGCCCTGCTCCCTCAGAAATGTGTGGCCACGGGGTGAGTCAGTTTGGAGTGCTTTTGGAGGAGGGAGAAGTGTGCTTGGTGGCACCTCACTAAGTTGAATAATCTTAGAGAACTTCCTTTATTATATTCATATGAATAAACGGATACAAAACTAAACAGAAATACAGAAAGTTGACATTTGACTGCAAACATTTTTTTGACAGTAGAAGAAGGAGGCCTCTATACAATATAGAGAACTGTGAGGTCTGGAAGGGGTAACATTATATGACGATTTGCATCCATGGATCACTGACAAATTGTTAATTTGATGGTGATCAGAAGTAATTTTCATATAATAGCTGTTTAATTTAGTACAGTAATTTCCTTTTCACCCTAACATATTCCTACCTCTGATGCTGACTTGAGCCTCTAAGAATATAGGACTTAAACTTCTCTGGTCATTAAGTGCAATTTCCTGTAGAAGAGATTAAGTCATCCAGAAAGGTCACAAGACCATTCACTCCCTTCTCTCTGAACTCTATAAGCCTCAAAACATCCCCAAATATCTGGACACAGATTTGAGATTTTTGAGAAAAATCTCAAACATGACACTCTGAGAAAAAAAGTGAACAGGAGAGAAACATCCCTGCTGATACACTCTGTGGGATTCTGGAAAGTCTGGCTTAGTGAGCAGGCAAGACTGGATACTCAGTTTCAGGACCTGTTGCAAAGCATCTGGATATAGAAAAGGTGGCTGCCAGTGTCAAAGTAGATTTTATGCATCTAATTCCACTTTCTCATCGGGACACAGCAGCAGCTACTCCAGAAGTGCCAATAAGTGTGTGGCCACAGCAGGAGGCAGCTGGCTCCCAGGGCAGCCTGCTAGCTGCTCTTTGCCACTCCTGAGAGAGAAGCAGCCACTGGAGTGGAACTATTCTGGAGGCTTGCACCTACTGGTACCATCTGGATAACCTCAGCAAGCAGTGTGTCTCTGTAGAAAGCAGCAAATTAAAACCAAAGTATGCTACACACATGGGTCTTTTCCTGTCTTATTGAGGCACAGAATCTTTCCTGACTTCAAATCTAATTTAGCCCTGAGCATGTGTGCAAGATGTAAAAGCAGGCATCTTTATGACTTGGTGCTTAAGTTTGCCCATCTATAAATTAAGACTGGTAATACAGATTTTTCTTTGAGAACTCTGTGTTTTATGAATTTTTTGTCAGATTTGTCAAGGCATGATGATTTAACAGTTGCCTTGAACAAGATGGGTATTCGTAACAATTTATAGATTTGATTCAAATTCAGTTTCAATTCAATTTTATGGCTTGAGGTTGCTTTCTTTTCAGTTGATAACCTTTTACTTGAGCCTGGCCAGATCATTTAAACTATGGCATGTTATGATACAGAAGATTCCATGGAAACAGAATTTTTGTGACCCCTGCCACAGGTGGGAAAATTCCCACTCCCAGACCTTGCTCGGAGTGTGCACATCCATTTCACACTTGTTAGTTTTGTTCTTAAGGTTTGACCCTGGAAGGAGGTTCTTCCTCTGTTTTATGCTCTGTGCTCATGCCATAGATAAACCTTCCTCACAGAAGCTGGGCAATTTCATGTAAATGTGTACTTTCAGAAGATCTAGTTTTCTGTCTTCAGGTATCTGCCAGATGAAGTTCCAGAAGACCCTCAGACTGAGGGATTTCTGTTCTGGGATCTCTTTTAGCCCACTGTCTGCTTGGTTCACTGCTTCTCATCCTCATTTCCTAACAGTGGGCAGTGTCTGTCTGCAACAGGAGTTATTGACTTACTGCCATATTGACATATTGCAATAGTCATGATTGTCTGACATAGCTAAATACTCTGCAAGCTTGATGCATGCTTTCTGCCCCAAACTGAGCTATTTGAATGATTTCTTTTGCAGTTAAGGTCGGTCTCTCTTGGGAGAGAATTCAGTGCTAGAAACAGGAACTATGGATCGAGCATACAGTTTCCAAGGCCAAGACAGAATTTTTACTGAGCAACAGAAAAATTTTATTGGGAATTTTTAACCATATTATCAGAAATTTTTGGTACATGAGTTTTTATTTTTTTAAAGGAATTGATGAGATCTCATTGTCTCCTCCATCTGGGAACAGCTGCTCAGAAAGGGAAAAAAAAGATTTTTGGCTTTAAGCAAGAAGGGAGAGTAGCAACCAAAACCAGCTGTAGAATGCAGAATATTGATACCCGTGACTTTTGCATATTATGCATTCTGTATTACTGAGGAACAAGAGACCGTTGTAAAAAGGACAAAAGAACCTACAGACAAGCAGAGCCCCCACAGCCACTTTTGCCATTCCATGAGCTTGCAGCAGTTTGGAGACTCCAGCTAGAAACATTAGCTGCAGTAATTTGATTCCTGCCTCTCCACTACTGTTTTCCACCAAAGATTTCAGTCAAAATTATTCTAAATGGACCTGATGCAATCCAATACTTCTGTATTCAGCCTGTGCACACACAGGGTAAGTTAGACATGGTGGCAGTATGGAGAAATTGTTTTTCAGATGTGTCATTTTGTTATTAGCTTAGGCTGAATTGTTGGTAAGGAAGTATCATTGCTGGTTTCCTCATATGGCATCTTTGCTTTGTGCTGCTAGTTTTGAGGTCTTAGTAAATATGACCAATCATTTTGCTGCTTTCTGGATACTGCCAGTATAACCAGTGG
Source organism: Cisticola juncidis (assembly GCA_013400215.1). Taxonomy (NCBI): domain Eukaryota; kingdom Metazoa; phylum Chordata; class Aves; order Passeriformes; family Cisticolidae; genus Cisticola; species Cisticola juncidis. Next base: position 489,794 of record VXBR01002272.1, read on the forward strand.
CAGCTGTGAGTTCTCCAGTCATTCTGTTACCAAGGCATTGGCACCATTTGTTGTGTGTCTGTTTTTGTTAAAAACATCATAGGCTAATGCATCAATAGCTCTGATAAGGCTAATTTTGTCCTCACTTAAAACTTACAGCTTCTCCATCAGTCTCGATCTCAGTTAACAGAAAAAGCTGAACAGTTTTCCCCAGGGTTTAGAAGATTTAATTGCAGATCAAAGGCATGATGTACAACAGGGAATCTTTGCTTTTCATAGGTGGTTATGGGAAGCAAAGATATTTACTGACCTGTAAATTAACTGTAAATATGTCTTCCTTTCTTTAGCCACGATGCTGTGGTATTTTATGTCCTTTGTAATTCATTCAAACGTTAAAGGACTAGTTTACAGGTTTTATGCAGCCTGACTTGATTAAAAATAAAAATGCTTATACAGTTTTCAAGCCTGTTAGATCGTTTCTGAGTAATGCAAAGAGAAAGTAAAGCAGGAATACCCAGCCATTAGTGTGTGGTGTACAGTGAGAAAACACGCTAAATTTCTGGCCTGGATGTACTTGACCATTAAAAATATCTCATCATAAAATCAGTGGAATTCCACCTAGAGACTTAATATTATCTTTTTCAGAATTCCAGCCTGCAGGGGCAATGGAGATCAAAAGTAAGAACCTTTTGATCCCAGAACTGCAAAGAACTATGGCCTAATCTCCAATCTTTGCTTAAAAAAAATTAATGTCAAAAATGTTTTAATTTCCGTTCATGTCACAATGAAGTGCTATAGCCATCCTATCAAGAAGTAATAAACTTGTTTTCAAAGGTAACTGTGAGTGCCAGAGCTGTGATCCATCAACTTCAGCAGTTTAAGAAAGCTTTATCATATTATTTTCACCACTAGTCACAAAGGATGGAAAACCTATGATAGGTGTAAAACCACTAGTAGTTAAAAATTACCAACTGGTCATGTTTTCTTTCAACTGATTGCCTTAGTGGTGGTTTTACATTCTATTTTAATCCAAACTGTATTGTCTTTTACAAAATATTGATGGGTTTGTCCCGTTATCCATCCATGGATGATGTTTTTGTCCAAGATCAATCATAGCAAACAGAATGTACTAAAATAAAGGTTTTCAAAATAACTGGAATTAAGTGATACATAGAAGTGATGCATGCCAAGGTCCTGGGCTGTCTCACCTAAAACTGAAATTAGGGCTACTTTGAGCAGAGGATTAGGGCTGGTGACTCCTGAGGTCTCTTCCAAGCTGTGCCTCAGAGGAGCCTTGGGCTGCTCTGTCTCTTATATGTCTTTGAGGCAAAGGGGGGGAAATTGATGTAATTTACTTATATATTACACCACTTTGCATTTGATATTTATCAGAAATGTGATTTATTTTAAAGAAAAGTGTTTTCATCAAAGCATGTAATATCAGAATTGACTCCAGTTGAAAAAGATGAAATATTACCATATATGACTTCCTTTGCATTATCTGCAATTGAAAATTTTATGATAGTATATTCTTCCAGCTTGTCTTCCTTAATTAAAATGTAATTAAGGAATAGCTGTGGGAGCTGGTGTTGTTTAGCCTGGAGGAGGCTTAGAGGTCGCCTTATCACCCTCTACAGCTACCTGAAAGGAGGTTGTAGCCTGTGGGGTCTCTTCTTCCAGGCAGTAACAGAACAAGAAGACTGTGTCAGGGGAGGTTGAGGTTGGGCATTGGGAGGAACTTCTTCACAGTAAGGGTGATAAGACTTTGGAATGGAGGGCCCAGGGAGACGGACGAGTCACTGTCCTTTGAAAGTGAAAGAAAGATTGGACATGGGACCTGATGATCTCAGAGGTGTTTTCCAACCTGATTGATTCTGTAATGCATGAAATCATGTCAAAGATCTATGACTGATCTTCCTTGATACCTCTCTTCCTTCAATGTAGTGAGCGGCTCAGAAATGTGGTACGGCACCACGGAACGAAGATGGAATTCGGCCAGGTACTGGCTTGACCCACTGATTGCAGGAAGGCAGCAGCAGCCCTCCGCTGTCCCGGGGAGCCTCCCCTACTGAGGGCTGGAAGGGAAGGGTGTAAGCAGAGCAGCTGGAGGGGATTCTGCTCCCTCCCATTGTTGGCGTTTGCCAGGACCGGCGCGGGGCGGGGGCGGCGGGGCCAAGGCTCGGGCAAACCCCCCGCCCCNCTTCGCAAGGCGCGGGGAGATGCGCGGAGTTCCCCGGGCTTCTGCAGCCGCTCCGGGCGTGCGGGACGGAGGGAGGGAGCGGCCTCCCTGGGGAAGCTTCTGCAACAAATAACGCTGTCCCGGGGCTCTGCATCTGGAAGTTAATTGCGGCCGGGAGGGACGGTGGCATTTCCCGTTAAGGGATATTTATTGGTTTCTGGTCGAGGGGGGAGGCAGCTCGGAGCCGGCGAGTGTGAAGAAGTCACTCAACAGGTCCTTTACCACCAGCGCTCTCCACTTCCCCGAGCCGACCTGGATAAAAGCGATCGCTGGGGCTTTGTTATTTTAATGATTCGAGGCCGGCTTGGGGTTTTAGCTCCGGGCCTGATCATTATTCAGAGGATGTAGGAAATTTACAGGAGNCCCCCGCCCCCGGGCGCGCATGCACACACAGCCCCGCAGTCAGACACCGGGACAGACCGGGACAGACCGACACCCCGGCACGCACCCGGCCGCAGCACTGCCTCCGCTCGCCGCCCGCGCCGGGCTCGCTGCGGACTATGGCACCGGGGCCGCGGCTCGGCTCCTTCCTCCTCGCCCTCACCNTTTATTGGTTTCTGGTCGAGGGGGGAGGCAGCTCGGAGCCGGCGAGTGTGAAGAAGTCACTCAACAGGTCCTTTACCACCAGCGCTCTCCACTTCCCCGAGCCGACCTGGATAAAAGCGATCGCTGGGGCTTTGTTATTTTAATGATTCGAGGCCGGCTTGGGGTTTTAGCTCCGGGCCTGATCATTATTCAGAGGATGTAGGAAATTTACAGGAGGGGGAAGAGGGGAGGAAGATGATAAACATTTCGTTACTGGCCTTTGCCTTTTGTTCCCATTTCTGGTGTGTTTTGCTGTCAGACTTTTCTCGATTGCTTTTCATATTCCTTTTTTTTTTTTTTTTAAATATAATTTTAATAACTTTTGAATTGGTGTTTTGGTTTGTTCCTTTCTCGTGATGTCTGGTTATAGGTTTAGTTGAAGCGTGGTGATCCGGGAACACTGGAGGGAGCACAACTGACTTTCATTGCTTTTCCTTTTTGTTAGACTGCCACTAAGGATTTTCTTGGTTTCAGATCAGATCCTTTGAGAACTTTGCTGCAACACAGAGTTCAGAAGTTTGTAGGGCATAGTTTAGAAAGGCGAAAGCATGGGGAAATATGTAAAAGAAGAGTATGAAAAAACAAACTTCAAACCTGATAAAGCTTAAGAACTAAACCTTTGTGTTGGATGGAACAGTTATAGGTTTAGACTCCTTTATTAGGTCTTTTTAACGGAATTCACAATAAAATGTTTTGTCTCAGTACATCTATGTTGTGTTTCACCAGACATGGGCAGGGTACTCCACAGGCCCATAACACCACTGTATATTTGTGCCAAGTTTTGCATCTTCTATTAAGTAATTATCACTATTACAAGTCATAGTACTTGACTTGTAGTACGCTTGAATTAATATATATTGATGTTGATAGAAATATGCAGATTCAGTTTGTTCTGGTTTTGGTTTTTTTTGCTTACATAATTAATGCCATTGTGTGGGTTAAACAGGAATCTACCACAAGATAATTATCTTAATACAATGATTTTGACTGACTTTTAGATCAGCAGAACTTACACTCTTTCCAGTTAGCTTAATCCCCCCTTTGTCTTTATTGCTCACAACTAATATGGCATTTTAGCTTATAAAATATTTGTACTAGTTTCTGTTTTTATTGTGTTTTCAGCTTCAAGTTCAGACTTCCCTAGCTAATTTAGTAGATGCCTTGTCTGATTGTGTAGTTATAATTTTGCGGTCTGATTTTGTAATACCACCTTTGCACATGATTGCCTCTCTAATGCAGGCAGGGCAGCATTTATTAGAGTAATGACTGCAGGATGGTACCCATTGTCTCAGTTATGTGGTATTTATCTTGGGCTGCATGTAAGTTTTGAGTAGACTTGACATACTATTAAATGACTGATGGTCCCTCTAACACATTGTCTGCTCTGGAGCAGGGCTGCCTTTGAAGTAGCACCCTGTAGGAAGTAAAGAGACTATTTGCTCTATTAAAATTCCTTGGTATTTCCTCTGTTTAACCACAGGCCACTTCCCCTCTGCCACTCTAAACACTGCAGGGACACTGACTGATTGAAAAGACACAAGCCCTAAGTAATTGTATCCTATTCAAATAGTTATTCTTATTGCAGGTTATTTTTAAGTAGTGTCTAATTAATGTATGTTAAGGGCATGAATAAATCTTAACATTTTATAGAGAGAAAGTAAAAATGTCTAGTTTGCATTGAATGAAGTAATTGAATTGAGGTAATTCTAGGGCATAAATAATCTACAAAATATAATTTAACTTTTAATAGTTGTTCAAGAAGAAATAAAATGTAGCTATCTAGGTTTGTATGTGGATTTAGATACATGCACATTGGGTATTTTCCTCTGCTAAAAATGTAAATGTGAGTTGCAGTTCCCTATGGTGAATCTTTTTTTTCATCATTTGAGTGCTGTTTTTGAGAATCTGTGTTCCATTTTTCTCCATGCAACAGAGGTAATATACATACATGCACAAGTAATGCACAAGTTTCTTTCACTGTGCAAAATACAGTTTTAAGTAGCCTCAATATTTTGTAGCAGTAAAAAACTGACTTTATGAAAGCATATTACTGGACTATCGTTAAAAGACTTTGATGAGGAAGTATTTGTTGGCTTTATTCATAGCTTCTCAAATCATTAATACCTAATGTTTTCAAAACTAGAACCTAAATCACATTCTAGATGTGATTTTTTGTTTGTTTTATAACTTCCATCACAAAATATAAATATAACCTGAATTATTCATCTTCTCTGGTAATACACTGGCATTTTTCTTGCAAAATCCACATGTGTCTAGCAGGAAACCATATAATACCAGGACAAATATCTTATCATTACTGTGGCTAAGAATTATCCAATTTCAGCATGTTCAGGATTGTAGAATTTGGATTGACTTTGCTTGGTATAGGATTCCTTTCATTGATGTTTAATACAAAATTTGATGTATTCCTACACTTAATATTTTTTCGTATTAGGGTAGACATTTGCTTAAAGTAAAATAGTACTCCAAAGTAGTTTTCCGTATGGATGATCTTAGGACCTCATATGCATAGTTTTATCCAGAAAAAAAGTAGTTCAGAGAAGGGCCTGTTTTAATCTAGAATAAGTGTGTCCACATGTGGAGCTATTCTGGAAAAATGGTCTCTGAATTTTTCTCATGCTATAAACAAGCCACAAAGTTCACAGAGAAGACAAATGTGTCGTCTGAGGATAATTTGAATATATCTCAGATTTATTTACTCAGTGTTAAACACATGAGCAACTTTATTCTCAAGTTGTTTTGTAGATTCTAATGGGACTACACACATGAGTAATTTTTTTCATATGTTTAATTCCTCTGAAGTTCCTGGCACTGAACCATGTTCAGTGTAAAGCTTAAATTTAATGTGACTGTATGATGAGAAAGAATAAATAATCCAGCATTTTACCAGCCCTCCCCGACTTGTTAGCAGAGAATTGTACCTTCCTTTGCTCTGCTAAGCAAAGTTTCTCAGACAGAGTGGAGGGCTCTGTTCCCGTGCATTCTCCTGAAACTCTGTGTTCCCTTCTATGCTCTTTATGTAAGGAACTTTCTATTTCCTTTTCATTTCAGAGCAGAGACACTGAAGATTTCCTACTGTTCCACTGCTGGGAGTTCTGTCTGCCTCATTATTCTTTAGGCTCATGCTGCTATGTCCCTAGATTTATCTCCTCAAGCATACCAAAGTAGACGTCTACTTCCCCACAGTTAAGAATCTACCTACCATGCACAGAGCTAGGTCATACAAAAACACTTCTCCCAGCTAAGGACGTGCTTTGGGAACTTTATTTGGGAGGAAAAACACCCTGTAAAATGGTAAGAAATCACTGAAGTTTAAATTTCTCCGTTCTATTTCATGTTATTTTACAACACTTAAAAAGCTCAGATTTTCTCTTGCAGAGTATTTGAAAAGTTTCAAAGGTATTAGGCAGACGACAGACCTAAGATGCAGCATGGTGGAAGGTGTTAATGTTTGCCATCAGGGAGTTCTTTAATGTATAGACAGTTCCAGAGCTGCTTTAAAGTTCTGCAGACCAGATGCCAGCAGTTCCCTATCTGCCATTTTTTGGGAATTTATAGAACCAATAGATTTCTCTCCCTGGCATCCAGAACAATGTGATAGCTTTTCAGAATTGATGAGATGTGTCACTTAAAGCTTCCTGTGTTCTCTTACTAGATACAATGCAACACGTCGAATGCAAGGCTTTGCAGGCATGGTCAGTCATGCAGGCAGGCATCTGTATCACTTTTGTTTAGCTTTGAGTTTGGCTTCAGGGTCCCTCCAGGGTTTGTTTTGGGGTTTTCTTTTGAATTTCATTTACTGAGTAAAGTAGTAGAAAATGAGATCCCATTCCTACTCAAGTGTCAAAAAGTGTTGATGACAATCTGCCTATTTAAATGAATTTAAAAATGCATGAAGTAGCATAAATATGTTCATGTTTAAAGTAGCAGGTGACTCTTTCCTCAGGAACTATGAGGCTGTACAGTTTAATGCTGTGTTTTCAGAATGAGCATTCAAATACACAACTTAGAGGAAAAAATATGGAAACATATGTTTATGTAATTGGAACTAACTCTCAGTATTAACAACAAAATTATGTATTTCCTTACGTGTTTGTATCAATCTGGGCAGTCTGAATATGAGATAATTCATCAGCTGTTGATTTAACAGGGTTTCTGAAGTTGAAATCATTTGGGACTTGATTTGATACAGATTGTTACAGATTTGATTGATATTGTCTCTAGAAAGTGTCCCTTACTTTAGATGCTGAACTCCACTCATTGCCTTATCTGTCCTCAAAATCTGCTTTTGCGTAAGTACAAGTGTAGAAACTGCTTTATCAGGCTTGTTTCTTGCTAAATCTTGAGACGTTTATTTGAGAAAAAGTTCTGCTTTTACAAATTAATAGTTTATAGTCCACTGGTGAAAGGATGCTAAGCTGTCCTGGTTAGATGATACTAGAGTCTCTTTAGGTAATTATTTGTTAATGTTAATCTAACATGGATGTTACTTACTTAAAACTGCAACATTTAAAGGGTGTTTAATAAGGACCAGCTGTCTTTTCCAACAGACCAGTGTAAAGATGATGAAATAAAGCTTTGATGTGAACTTGCCTACTTAACTATGCTCAAAGGCTGAAATTTAGCATGTGTTTTTAGAAGCAAACAAGAGGAGTGTGAAGTATTGCTGCAGAACTCTTAAGCTTGAATGCTGTTTTTAGTTTTTAAAAGTAATTTTTTTTCAAGTATATTGCTTTGATTTTATATATACTGCTACTAGTACAATGAGATGTATTTGAAAGACATTTTTTCTATAAGTGTAGGTTAGTGCTGATGTCCCTATAATGGTTTTTACTATGTTGTTTTTATATTTAAAAATTAGGATTAGGCATTAATACATCATACTTAGGAAAAAACCCACATAAAAGTAATATGAATTATGTGAATGGTTATTTTTATATCCTTATCTCTATAAAAATTATAAAAAAGGTTTGAATGAAGTGTAAGTTAAAGTAACCTAAAATAATGTTAGGTAAGTACATCTGAAGTACTTAATTTTATGTTATGGTAATGTGAGACTTTATTTAAGGGTCAAAATTTAAGTGCAGATTTGAAGAGAGAGTTTATCCTTTCATGCATATTTTGTATTTTGTAATTGTTTCACTGTCCTATTTGTCCTCCCCAGTTCTCCTCAAAAGCAGTGGCACATTCTGATACCCAATATTTCTATGTGATTTCATAATAAAACCCTGGACCAGATAGATGCTTAGTAAAGTAGTGAATACAGGCATATGCCAGTAATGGATAGTCTCATTGCAATATTCATACAACAGAAACACAGGTATTAGCACTCTGGCTGGCCGAAATTCTGCCAGCCGAACCAGGGTATAAATGTGTATTTTAACATGCTTGAACTTGTTTCTCTTAGTAAATTGTGCTTTCAGTGTCTTGTCTGTGACACCATTTATGGATTTTAAAAGTACATTATTCTCGTCCTGTCACCTCTCATCTCTGCATGGTAGATCCCAAGAGTGTGAGGAAAATCAAGTGTGCAGATTGTGATTTGTTCTCCAAAAGTTTGATTTGATTATTAAAAATAATTAGAGTTTGGATTAGAGTTTTATCAGGCATCAGCACATGTTCCAGGACATACTGTAATCTCTGAAATTCTCTCACTTGAAGGCTGTTACAATATTATGTCACTGTTGGCTTTGAAGAATTGTCCTGGACATTCTCTTTTTATTATTCCTCCTTGGGCTGTTATTCAGCAAGACAGTAAATCTGCTTTTGGGCACATACTCTAATTAGCCCAAATAAATGTGAGAGGTAGCTTTGTCCTAGGAGATTCCATGCTACATCAGGTGTCATACCTGAAAGTGTAAACTCTGACATGTGTGTTTTGGTTGATTCAGGAAAAACGGAGTTGCGTGTCTCTGATTAATGTGAATTAAATTTGTGCCTCTTGGTGATGTGTCAGCACACAGCAGTGCCTGTGCTGTGCGGCTCTCTGTTTGACTGGTGCACGTTTTGTTGGCAGCATGGAGCGAGCGAGCCCGCAGCCCCCGCGTGTCTCCCAGGCCGCCTTCTTTCCCTGGCCTGTGCACATTGCAGAGCTGCAGCCGTCCGAGGACAGTGCAGCCTCTTGGAGAGCGCTGCTGCAATCTGTGCTGCTGTTTTCTCCAGCCTTTGTATTCAGAGGATTTCACACCGGGGCACAAGCTCCTTCTGTGCTGAGCCCTGGGTTCACAGGAACAATGAGGGACTGTTTAGGAGCGTGTGGAGTTCAAAGGGCTCCAACTAAATGTGTGTATTGCCATGAGTTGCCGTGGGTATTACAACTGGACAGCAGTCAGATCTTGAGGCTGCTGTCTGAAGGACATGATGGGCTTGCAGATCTGCTTGGAGCTGCACATTTTGGGCTTTAGGTTTCCAAAGAATTTATTTGTAATGATCTATCCATATGATCCTTTATCTCACAGAATTGTGTGTAATAACCATTTCTATACCCCCTTTTATATGGCCCTGCTGGATTTTCCTCATGGTTGGTGGGCAGACCTGGATTTTAATTTCTGACCTTGCCTATGTTCTTCACTCTTATATCAGTGGGAGTGACTAGGTATTTCTAATCTTACTTCTGACTACATTCAAATCCAACCAAGCAATCAGTGACTTCCCTGACTTTTTTTGTATACGACTGTGGGAAAATTCCTGGTTGGCTGGGTATGAATTAATGAAAATCCTTAGAATGCTTCACTAATGATAGCTCCCGTGGCTTTAAAAATGCTATTCCCTTCTTTAATTTGAGAGAGGTCACAGAGGTTTACAGAAACTAAGAAAAGAAAACTTAACATCTGGTTGTGCTCTGTAGATGACTGCTTTTGTGTGAAGAAAACTTACGGCATCGCCTCATCATCAAACACATTCAAGGTGATCCTTTCTAAGAACTCTTTGCAAGAGCCCTCTTTGCTCAAACAGTGTTTTCTAATTAATTTTGCTTTGTATTTTCAAATGGAGGATTTTAGTTCTCCTTGGGAATCCCAAACTCATATTGTTGCTTAAAGTTTACCCTACCTTTATATAATTTTATTTTCCTGAATTTTGCAATTATAGTATAACAATACTTCCATATGTTTTCTAATATTTTCCTTGAAAAGTTATGGAACTCCAAGAGGAACAGGCTGCTGGGTTGGATTCTGGTATTCATGAAAGGAAATTTGTTCTTCGTTTGCTTATCTATACTGAAGTTTGAACTATTTGTATGTAAAATACTGAAGTGTAATCTGATTTGTGAAAGTCCCCTTTTTAAAATTAATTTTACTGACTAAAAAAGATTTTTTTTCTAAATAATGCAGGTTGAAATTATATGTGAAGTTAGTGTAGCTCACAGAAAAGCATAATATGAGAATGTTTAGGTCCAAACAGTTAATATTCTAAATTGTTAATATTATAAGTTATCAGCTGCTCAGTTAAACATACGTAATTCCAGGTGTGACTAGTCTGGAATCAAAAAGCATTTAAAAAAATACAACCTTAGAAACTTACAATAGTCACAGGATCTTTTTATATTCTACAGTGATTTAAGCAACCTCCAAGCAGGACTCTGTTATCTGCTTGTAGGAACAACACCCCAATCTGTTTTATTTTCAAACATGGAAAACTAAGGGATTTCTTTCTGGTTTTATTGGGTTGTTTTGGTTAATGAGCTAAAACTCTACCTATTAAGATCAGTGGCAACACTCTGACTGCCGTTTTAATGGGGTTTTCCTTCATCCTTCAAATGGCTTGATGCTGTGTGATTGCCCAGCCCTGAGCTGCTGGGACTGACTCCATGCAAGAGCTGGGCACTGCTGGGCAAGCCTCTCCTCTGGCAGCTGCTTTGTGCCTGCTGAGGGAGGTCACAATTTACAGTGCACATCACTTCCTCAGGGCAGCCCGTGGGGGGAGGGTTTGGGTGTCCTCAGCAGGGGCAGTGCTGCACAGAGCTACCCTAATGTGGAGCTGGCAGCTGGAACAGCAGGAGCACGACTGGGGGCACAGCTGGCCCGCAGCTGGGCAGTGTCTGCCAGGGCAGTATCTGCTGCTTAGGCTTTGTTGATAATTGCTGTCTTTAGTCTCACTGTTCATTGAGGTATCCTGGAACAACTCATGGAGTGTGTTCTTGTAGAGTGGGGAGTGCGTTGTGAGGTTGTATCTTTGTTTATCCCACAGGAATAACTTCCTTGATTCCAACTGTAATGATTCTGTGATTTTTTTTTCCCTCTCAAATGTACCAGAGTAACTTTGGTTACAGCTGCCCAGCCAATGAAGAATTCCATCCTTTTCCTCTGTCTGAGCTATTAAGGTGCCAGTCTGTATCTTGTCTCACAGCGCTTGTAAATCCTGCCTGCACTGCTTCCTATTCCTCCAGTTTCTATGGGAATCAGTTTTATCTTCCTGTCTGGGCTTGCCCCCACTTGCAGGCAGTAGTAACAAAATGAGGATGGAAGTTGAAACTGGCAAATTGTGCCATTTTTGCTGAGCATAAAGGGTGCTTTGTTTGGATGAACTTTAAATACGGTATGGGAAGGGGATGTTGCTGAATTGTGAACCTTTTTGGCAAAGTTTTCAAGCTTGTGCTGGCTTGGCCTTGAAGTTTGAGAGTTATGGGATGTAAATGGGTGATTTAAGCTTCACTCTTTAAGTGTGAGCAGATCCTTAAAAGCTTGGAGTGGGATTCTGAAAAAGAATGGAGTGCCCTAACTCCTATTAACTTTCAATAGTTATATTGAGGATTAGTATAATAGGGATTTGTTCTCTTTTGTGGCTCAAGGGTGTAGATGTGTTTTGTATTGATTCAGCAGTGAGGCTGGTTAGTGGAATTCTCATTCCCATCTGTTTCCTCCCACTTTGGTGTTGGTATTTGCCCTTCCCTCCTCACCTGCTTTAATGCACCTATTTGTGATTTACATTTGCAATGTAAATCACATTTTTAAAGCAGTTTGAATGGAAAGTATCCCTACTTTGTTTTGTTTTGCTTGTTTCTTCCCCTTTTCACAACTGGAGTAATTTCAATGACATGGACAAAATGAGGTCCCCATGCATTTATGTTAAGTATATGTTCAGAATTGGTGAACTACAGCACGGAGGCAGAGGAACTGGACAGGGGAGTCAGGAAATCCCCAGGCTAATTTTGTGATTACGCCCAGTGTCCCATGTAGCTATTGAGATGCTTTTAACATTCCCACCCTTAAGTTGTGTTAATTAGATACACTTTTAAAGGTTTCTCATCAATAGAGTTTGAGGTTAGTATAACAAGCATATACATTATTCAATATTTTTCATATGACCGTTTTTTAACAGTGGGTTTTTCACAAGCAAGAAGATTATAATGTTTCAGAAATCACTTCAACATCTGTTGAAATGCTGCCAACTCCACGGTGGAATACAGAGCTCACGGTAATGCTATACAACCCTTCCTGCCAGGAAATGAAAAGTAGTGTATTCATTTGTAACCCAAGGGGGCACTTCACCATCCAGCATATAGTTAGTAAATGGAATTTGGTCAGCTCACCACTAAAATTACAGAATGACCCAGTGAGTCTTATTAACTCTATTCTTATCTTGCTCTGAAGACAGCATCTCTTGTTAATACAGTATCTATAAGCAAATTTGTGTAGTTAGGGAGCACAGTTAAGGATCATTCCCCATTACAAGGAGCTTTCATTTTGTTTACTCTTTCAAAATTTTATCTGAGGTCTCCTGGTACTGCTTCACAAAACAAGTATTAACAGCCTCAAAAGGAGAAAAGGCCAGATGTAGATGCTTTAGTTATGAAAGAATATCTAGGGTTTTGCTTTTTCTGTTGTTTAGCTAAGCTACTTTTAGCTTAGCTAAAACGTTTAGCTAAGCTACTTTTCAAAGAACCAGTAAAATGATCTGTTGCATAGTTACAACTTTGCTTTATTGTTTAATTCTCTGTTTTGACCAAATTATGTTGGCGGTGTTTAATAATTAGCTTAGTTTACCTTCTGACAGGAGGAATAGGTTAAGTATGAAAAGAGCTAAACTAAGAAACAAAAAGAAAAAACCAAACACCTAACTCAGCCAGACCCTTAACAGGTGAAAAGTTATTTTTCCATGCTTCTTCAGAACATCAAAGGAAACAAAACCTTTATCTTTTATTCATTAGCTAGGAATAATGCAAATTGGGATAGCTTAGGTTTCTCCTTATAGTTGCAATTGTAAGAGTAATTCACTAATCATGCCATTCACTTTTGGGGTTCTTTTTCATTAAGGACCACTGGCCGTGAAATGTCATGCAGAGGTTTGAAAATGGGACATTCAGCTCATGAAAGAATGAGCTGCGATGACAGAAGTTTCTTTTTATTACCTTCTGGCAGTAAATGTAGGAATCAAAGCCCCAAATAAGTGATAGAATAACATCCAATATTGTCTAACAATGCTGGTAGCTGTGGATGATGATTGCTCAATGTAACCACATTGCATTTGATTTACATCCTTTACTTACTGTTTATTATTTTCCAATCAACCATTGAAGCTGCAGTATGCAAACTCCAGTATTTTCACTATGTGCTTGTCTGTGGCAAGCTGATTTGGATTTCTAGGTGTGATTCTTCCTTCTCCTCCCACTGTGGTTAGGTTTTACTGCAACAAAACCAAACCAAAACAACAACAAATTGTTTCCATGTTTATATTTTACAATTATATCCAAGTAGTATTCCTGTTACAAGCTGTTACTTCTACTGGAAGTGAAACTTGATGATCTTTGGATCTATTTCTCAATTCACTACAATAATGTGATTGTATTTTATATCTTCCTGTTCAGTGTTTTAGGATTAGCTATATACATGTTCAATTTAATGTTGATAGAAGGAAGCGAAGTGAAAGTTTGTGAGAAACACAGGTTCAATTTAACTTTTTAAGCTGTGCATTTAAAGGCTATCTTAAAACTTACATTGCATTCTGGCTTCTAAAATAAGATGAATGCCAGAAGACAACTTGTTCATTGTCATTCTGTAAAGATACTTCATTTCTTAGAAGTGACTATTTCCTGCAGAAAAAGATCAGTTAGTGTGCATGGGTCTTTAAAAATAAAAGGTTAAACAATTAGTGTAAATGGTTTTCCAAGCATTTCTAAATTCAGATGAAGTTTTGTCATAATTTGATCAAAGTCATATAACCTGTGGCTCTGGTTTTGTCACACATGCTGATGGTCTGCGGATAACATCACATTTTTTCAGCATGAAACTGAACATTTCAAATCTCTAAAACAGGCTCAAATTTATGGTTAATAAAAGAATATATTGTACTGGATGTCATCTGTTACATCACTCTGGAAATAAACACTGGCAGTGAGTGGATAGGAAATATTTCCATTTCAAATCATTTCAGTCTATGGTCTAGTATGAAAGTGTCTGATTCAGGAAAATCCCTGTGAATATCCAAGTAATAGAAATACTTAAGAAGAGTATAAGCTTTTTCAAATTTTTTTTTGCTTTATAGTATTTTATGGGCAGATACTGCTTTATTTCAACCTTGATCCCTTAAACTTTTCAAGGCAGAAGGAATAGTAGAAATGTGCATTGAGGTACCTCTTGGTGCCAAGTAAGCAGCAATTTGATGAGTTGCCGTGCAATGGCCAAACTGCTTCAAAGTCTCAGAGCTTTGTGTTTGTAATTGGTTGGGGTTTTAAGAGTGTGAATTCCTAAGTGTTCTTCCAGCTCAGTGCATTTCTTCAGGTTGTCTCCTCTTCAAATATATTACAAGGTGTGAGATCCCTGGACTGTAACCTTATTAATGGAAATTTCAAGCAGTCAGGTTGAAATTTTGGTATGTTTTTCATGTGTTAGTACTTAAACAGCTCAATGTTTTGAAGTACTTAAAGCATTTCAAATAACTACATTTTAAATGGACATGTTTGTCCAGGGAGCATGGAAATGTTTGTCCAGGAACCATGTAAACAAGCAGAAAAAAAGATTTACATTTTTATCTGTATCATGTATTAACATCCTGAAATATTCAGCTCTACATGAAGTAAGTTATTTAGGTGTGGAATTTTTCTCAACTTTGCACGAACATAAAATAGGAGACAAGACTTAATAGGGTGAAGATTTATTACTTAATTTAGGCAGTTTGGAAAAGTTTATTATCTGAAGTGTAGGCTAAAAAATAATTTAATCTGGATGTAAAAACACTTCTACCTTTTGAAGACAAGAAAAGTTTAAGGATTCATTGTGAAACCTGTTAGTTACTGAATTGAAGGACATGAACTGAAACTCTAGTGTGCTGTGCTTACTTGAGCAGCCTATGTAGCTTGATGTAGGACTCTAAAAGGCTTTTTAAAATTATTTCTATGTTTTTATCATTTTAGATAAAAGATGAGTGAAATGACAGGATACCCTCCTTTCAGGTTCCTCTGACTATTAAGGTTAGTGTAGAATGAATCTGGATCTTATTGGTGCTGCTTGTGTGGAAACCAGAGGTACTTCTTTAGTGCAGCACAGCAGGGATATTTTTCCTGAGGCTAAATTGACTTTGTACCTTTCTTGCATCTTGTCAGACCATGGCAGAACCGACCCATATGCCAAGCCTGCACTTGTATCTCAGACATTTGATTTTGGGGTTTGTGTAATTTTTCCCATGATTTCCTATTATTATGATTTATTAGTGAGTATTGAAATTTATAATTTCAGAATATTTGATTTGAGTGAAAAATTTAGTGTTCTCAAGATACAGGTTTTCTTTGCCATGGGTTTTTTGTGGTTGGTGTTGTTGTTTGGTTGGTTTTTTTAGTCAGATAGTTCAATTTTAGCCAATAATACAGGAACAAAAAGTGTCCCAGAGTTCTAGAAAAAGATTTAGAATTAAAATCTTACAGGAGCTTAAATAGTGTTTTAGCAAATGGGACCAGTGAGGTAACTTAAAGCCCAAGCAGGTTGTGGTGCAGGTTGTGGTACAGGTTGTGTCAGTGTTTTAGCAGATACCACATTTCATGTCAAGTACTGTATTAATTAGTATGAAAAGGGCAGTTATGAGCTGGCCATGTACCACACAGAAAGGATGTGTAACCTTTGCTTTGGTCAACTTTCAAAAGCACTTAATGTGAAATACTTAGGAAAAGAAGGATAGAAGTGTTTACTTCTGATCAAGTGTATTATAAAGTGGTCTGTCCATGGGGTGGTGTGATTTTCAGTAGTGGAAACTGAATGCAGTAAGACTAGAGTATCAGTACCATTTCAAACCTCAAAGCTCTCTTTTAAATACTACATCTAAATTCTCTTTTATAGTAGTTAAACACAATATGGGACTTGATAGCACAGAATGCTTAAAGAGTTTGCCAGTACAGATATCCTTAAACTATGCATATTTCCCTGATTCTTTTTTCCAACAGTAAAATTTAGCAATACTTGAATCTTTTTGAATTCTAGTATTGGAGATAGATAAGCACACAGGAAAATTGGAACGTATTCTGTCTTGTCTTCATCCTTTTTTTTCATTGTAAAAAGCCTCAACAATCCTGATGGCAGAAACTAATCAGTGTGAAGGAGTGGTTGAATCATGAGGTGAACTTTATTCAAGCTTGTCAGTTCTCAGAAACATTCTCACAAATGTTTCCTCAGAAAAGTCTTTTGGGTGGTTTCATTTTGTTGTGTTCAAATTCCTGGTGCTGATTATTTGGTGGAGCTTTTCCTACTTGTCTGTAAGTGAGGGAGCTCCAGTTCGCTTGCAGAGATGGGCTGGTATAATTGGAATATTTTACTACTATTTCTTCAAAATATCCTTTAGGTGATCAAGAAATGCTTTGTGTATGAAGCTTTGTGTATGTTTCTGACACTTCCAAATGGAGTTTTTTTGGCTGCAGATATGATGGCTGTCCTCTGTAGAGGGTAACCAGGGGTGTATAAGTTCCATGGCAGCTGAAGGTTTAAATCTGCAGCCACCAAATGTATCTGCCTGTGTCTCTGAAGTTCAGCCATGTGGATCATCTGTACACAGCAAGTACTGGACCTTCTAATCCTCTCTGTAAAATGTATTTCTGCTTAAGCTGTGGAGTAATTTTCATCTTCGCTGTGGACCTGGAGTAGACAGAGGCTTTGAGAAGGAATTGTTTCCTAAAAGTGCATAATTCAGCAGTAAGAATCTCTCTTGGCAGAGATTTTGGGGAGGTGGGAGTAACAAAGTGTAGCAGCAAAGGAACCAAAGCCTGTCTCTAGAACTGAAGGAAAGGCAGCACTACTGAGACTTGAATCCGGCTGCAGGAAGCAGCTTCTCCAGCTTATCCATTAATTGAGGGGAGGGAAGAAAGGGAGGAGTACTTGATTTCTTCCTAGGATTTGTAGGGAAAGGTAATTGGTTTTATTAGCACAGCTGATGTACAAGAACATTTACTTTTAACCCAAAAGTATTTTTAGTCGTGTTTGATATGATGCCCCCTCCATTGTTCTGGCTTGTTTCTTTCTGCTTATACACAGTAAAAAAGTCTGGAACAGTCATCATGCTGATGTGTTCTGAAACTGCAGAAATCTGCCCCTCACTTCTGATGAGCAGATTGTATAACATGGCTGTGTATGAAATGAATGTAGCACTTCTTGTGATAGTGAGCTTAGTGCCAAAGGCAGCTTGTCATTGCTCAGTAGATGCCTGTCACATTTCAAGTCCTGGCTTCTCATTGCCCAAAGATTTTTAAGTTCTGTTGCTCACAGGGACGGGCACTTCAGGAGGAGATGCTTTGTTATTTTAAGGAAAGTTTTTTTCCTTCATCTCCTATAAAAACAAGTTTCCTGTGACGTATTAAAAGCACTATTGGTGGAATGGTAAATGATTGTTTAAAACTAGAACATGGGGGTTTGGCAAGGAAATAAATGGTTATTCCTGAATGAGAACCATACTGCTTATGAATTCAGTTTTAAAACCTCATGGATGAGTGTGTGTTTCTTCTATTGCTTCTAAATTGCTTCTAAATCCCTAAGAATAGGTTTTTATGTCCAAAATAATTGTGTTATTTTAAAAGTAGGGATTAAGATGGAAGAATCCCAAATCCTATCTACTTTAAAAGTTTTATGAGTTCTGTGGCATTTTAATCAGTGCAGTTATTGATTAATTACCTTGCCACCATATCCTCCTGAGCCAAGGCTTTGGTTTATTTATATGTTGGTCCTATAAAACCAATGTATATTAGTATTCTTTGCAGTCATGGTCTCGTGTGAATATATAATACTTTCTATACTTCTGCCTTTATGTTTCATTCATGTAAGTAAGAACTAAAGTGAACTTTCTAAGGACACACATTTCATATTTTCTGACGGCAAACTTTCAAAGAATTTCAGTCACTTTCAAATATACAGAAGAAGTATCCGGGAGAAAACACTGTCTGAATACATCAAAACAAAATAGATGTGCTCTGTCAATTTTTTCACATTCCAGCTTTTATGTGATCTTATGCTTTAAAGATTTCCTTGCAAGCAGCTGTTCTTATTGTTTTCAGAAGTTACACATTGGATAAACTCAGCCTGTACTGCAGACAGTATTTGTAGTCTGCTTGCTCTGAGGTTGTTTGTAATGAAAGTGTCCAACATTGCAGTAAATTTCAGATTAGAATTTTCTGTAGGTCAAGCAGTTACAAATAAAGCAGTTTACCCCATTTGATGACAGTTTCTGAGACATTTTTTTGTGTAGTGTCTGCACTTTGGCAGTATATTGAGAAATGACGATTAAAAAACCCACCCTGGATTAGTCATAATTGTGAATTGTGTTCTGGCTGAAACTTAAAACTGAAGCTATGAAGTCAGTGCTAGTTACTTTTATAGATTTTCTGTTCCTTTGGATGAAACCTGAAATCAAACTAAGAGCTTGTGCTAGGAGTTTCCAGATTGGAAGGTAGGAATGTGGCAGCAAAACATTGTTAGGGAACCATTTATGATTTGGAAATAAGCTTCTTTAGTTGTTTTCCAGGTGCCATTGTATTTGCTCAGCTTTAAAGGCAAAGACTTTCTTTTTGGATGTGCCTCACTTGGGAGTACTTACTGTTTTAGGAGAAGCGGCAAACTTTTATGTACATAAAATCTTGAAAGATACAATTTGTAAATCTGAAGTTATTTTATTTGCTTTCTTTTTTTTCCCCCTGATGTTCTGTCCTCTGGAAGCTACATAATATCTTAATGTGGTAAGCAAAATCAACAAATGAACATATCCAGATATATGATATACAGGTTAATATAAGTAACATGCATCCATCGATCAATCATGCTTCAGTCACTTCTTGAAACCTTTTCTTGTTTGTCTTCTGACTGTGTTTGAACATCTTTATGAGACAAAGACTGTGCCTTTCAGCTTATGACTCTGTGTGCACAGTAAGTGCACAGTCAATAGAATGAACGAAAACAGATTGTTCAATTGTTTCATGGATGCGTTAGTTAGAAGTGCTTGGGCATAAGCTAAAATTCAGTGCTCATGTAATCATTCCAGTAAGTGTGAGGAACCCCGGGGGCTTACTGAGGTTGTGGATAACTTCCTATAAGAAAGATACCCTTTGAGTGGAATAGACAGCTTGTTGATTGACACACACTGTATGCTGTGCAGTGTGTTAAGCAGTAAACATCCACTACAGGTTTCATTAATTTCTTCTCCATTATTTCAGAAATGTGTTACTCTGTTTGGTGTTTGGAGCACAAGTCAGTGTTTTCTCAAACTAAATTGTGTTGGGTCCCTCTAAAAGCAAGTTTACCATTTGTAGCCCGCTTCCTTCCCAGTCATAATCACCGCTCCTGCATCTGTCTTGGCATTGCTTTTTCTTCCCCTTTTCCTTTCCAAACACCTTGTCTTTCTCAGAATTCTCCTGCCAGGGGTCTCACAGTTAGGAGAACACTGCTTTGGCTACAGACTTTTGGCTTTTGTCCAAATATCTTTAGACCAGCACATTTTGGTATTGTTTGTGGGAAATGGGCTGTATTTGAAAATATTTATTCTGTTAACTTCTGGGGGCTTTTTGTTTGTTTTTAGAAGGCTTTTAATTTACCAAACATTATTTGGACAAGAACTTTGGAAAAAATAAACTGCGTCAGTGCAAACAATAGAGAACTTCTTAGGCAAACTTTCAAATTACATGAGAGAAATCAGAGCTGGTACTGCCCAATCTGTGCCATGCTTTGCTGCATTAAATTCCTGAGTTTGACCCAGAGATTTCAGATTTTCATGGTAGCTGGTGAACAGTATAGATTAAATTTGCTTCCTTTGTTGTTAAGTTGTGCCCTTAATAACTGCCTGTTCATTAAAGAAACCAGTCACATTATTTCAGTTGAACAGCTGCATGGAGCTGTGTTACATCTGAAGATAAATACTTCTGGTAGTGTTTCTCCTTGCAATGGTTTCTTACTTCTCTGTCAGACCGACTCGTGTAAGATAACCTCCCATGCTGCTTTTTAAACTAGAAGCTAAACCAGACAGGAATGGGGCATAATGAAAAGGCATTTTTACTGCTTTGGTAGGTTTTGTGTTTTCTTTTGTTCAGATGGGATATGCTCTTCAGCCAGCATGTTTCACCTCAAAAATCCCCAAAAGATCCCTTGAAATGAGTATCCATGAATACCTTTCAGAACCACCTCCTTCCCTGGTGGGATTTAAGCCAGCAGCAGTTCAATTCAATATTTTTTCTTGATAAGAAGATATTGAGAAAACCATCTCTAGTTGAAATGGCAGAAGGATTGTTCAGGCAAAATGTAATTGCGAAATGTAGCAAGTCATCCATAAAACCATGGGTAATGTCATTGTGACTTAATGATCACAAAAGGTCAGGACAATTCAAGGGAAGTATGAACTCCTTGTATTTGGTTTAGGAAAATAAATATTACATGTTCTTCCAAGTAAGTTTTACGTCACAGATTCTTACTTAAATTGGCTTTTTTTTATACCTTGATTTTAGCTTTGCAATATATTTTATAATTTAATATCTCTGGGGCTTTTATACAGTGTTGATTTTGAATCTCTTACTTCTTAGAAGGTTTTGATTGTTGGCTAAATCAGCACATTTTTAAAAAGGGCTAGTATGGATGCTTCATAATGTGTTTCCAAGTCATAAGGCACAAATTGGGGTAAAAAGCTATGTTCTGGGAGATGGAGAAGGAATGTGCTAAATGTGAATATGCCTGACAGTTTTAAAATAAGGGGATGTGTATTGTGCTTGCCTCTGGTCACCAGGCATCTACTCCCTGGAAGGCTCAGCTGTGCTGAGAAGAAAAACTGGAATGTTCATGACAGGCTGTTGACAAAGATGTTAGGGAAGAACCAGCTAACCAGCTCCTGTAACAGGATAATCAGGGATTTTGGGGCCCTCTCTACAAGAAAAGGTGCTGAAGTGCACGCAGAGATGGACAAGGAAGCTGGTGGAGGGGCTGTAGCACAACGACGCAAATGCTGGAGACACCCAGCCAGTCGCACTCCCGGCCCCGCGCCGTGAGGGGCCGGCCCCGCGCCGGGCCGCGGCTCGGCTGAGGGCGGAGCGGGGCTGCCGGGCCAGTCGATGGTGCTGAGCCGTGGGTCGGAGCAAAGATCACAGAGAGGGTCTCTCGGGGACATCTCAAAGAATTTATCGTCCCGAGGGTGCCACCGAGAAAAGCCGAACTGCCCGCGCTTTCATGGTCTTCTTCGACGGGGGAGGAACGAAAAGAGAACACAATTCTTCGAACAACCAGGGGTAAAACTGGGAGGGGATAGAGGAGGGACTCAAAGTATGACAGCCTATAGGGAAGGCAGTGGGAATGGAAATAGTCACATGGGCCGATGGGGTGTCAAGGAAAAGGGAAATTCCCGGGTGGAGTTTAGGACTGACAGGGATTTCTCTGGAACAAGGGGTAGGGATAAGGGAGGATTGACGCTGTGTAAATGAGGTAACAGGTGGGTCTGGGAGTGAATGGCAGCTGGGAGAGGGAGGGCAGAACATGGGGTAAAAGTGTGTGTGTGTGAATGTGTGTGTCAGTGTGTCAGGGAACAGGAACAGGACATTCAACAGGGTTTACAAAATATGCATAAAGAAAAACCCACCACCACAGCACAGGTCTGATGAGGAGAAGCTCAGGGAGCTGGGGGCGTTTATGGCTCTAAAACACCTGAAAGGAGATTGTAGCCAAGGTGATGGTTAGGTTCTTCTCCCAGGTAACAAGTGACAGGACTAGAGGAAACAGCCTCAACTTATGCCAGGGAAGGTTTTGTTTGGGTATTAGGGAAAACTCCTAAACCAAAGGAGTTGTCAGTCATTGGCCCAGGTCACAAGTGGAGTCACCATCTCTGGAGGCATTTGAAAGATGTGTAACTGTGGCGCTGAGCAACACAGGTTAATACTAGTTTGGCAGTGCTGGGTTGGTGGTTGGACTCAATGATTTAAAAGTATTTTACAACCTAAATGTTTCTATTATTCTAAGATATTCGT
Source organism: Cisticola juncidis (assembly GCA_013400215.1). Lineage (NCBI taxonomy): Eukaryota > Metazoa > Chordata > Aves > Passeriformes > Cisticolidae > Cisticola > Cisticola juncidis. The sequence goes on from VXBR01002272.1 coordinate 512,017, forward strand.
TCATGCTCAAAAGTCATGGTTTTCTTTCCCAACCAATATATAATTTATAGTGAAGTAAAAGCAGTGTGTTGCCTTTCATGTCTCAGGTCAGATTCGAGGTGCTCTGAAGACACATTCAGCTCCTCTGCAGCTGAACTTGAGTGCAGTGGCTCTAGAGAAGAAGCAATGAAACACTAAATAGCCACCAACAAAGAACCAATCAAAAATCTGTGAGCTTCTTGTAATTTATGTTGCTTACATAAGAACAAACACAAAAGATGCCAACTTAGTAAGAGAAGTTAAAACCAACCTATTTAGAAGGATCTGGGTTCCTCTTTAGAATATGAAATAGACACCAAGAAGTCTGTTGCTCCATTAATTCACTTTAATTCATTTAAATTAAAACTTATTTCTTCAGTGTCACTGAGATGTTTTTTTAAAATACTATTCCCATAATTTGTACATGCAGTGCAGAAATAAATATATATATATACATACATACATATATATATATATATATATATATATATAAAAAGAGGTAAATCGAAACAAAATTCATGGTTGCAGTTGTCAGTTGCACCAAGTTTATAAGTAATTACAGTACAAACCCATTCACCCAAGGCTTAGAATTCATTCTGCAGCCAATGGAGTACACACAACTTATATACATGGATTATGTATTTTGTAATTCTCTTTAAAGCAATTCAAAATACAGGCATCTAAATAATACAGGTAATTCATAATTTTTCTGATGACTCTAGAAATAGAAAATATTTTTACTTGGTTGAAAGCATCAATAAAGCTTTAAAACAAGAAGAGCAGATGTCATATATAAAGCCCTTGTTTTACTGAGCAATGAATATGATAAATATAGATCATTCATCTTGATGTTAAAGTTCAAAAACAATTGTCCCTTCAGTTTGCCTCATGGGAGTGTGAAATTAGGACCATGTGTGCGTTGATGAAAAACATATGAAAGATGAATCATGATTACTGTTTTGGTCTGCTGCACAAGGCTGTGCTTGAGGGTTAGTGATTTCGTACCTCCTTTACCAGATTGCTGTAATTAGTACAAGCATCTCTCTCTGTTTCCCAGTATTCATGTTCTGTTCAAGTTCATTCATTCAAGCTGCTGCCTGACAGTACCTAGTCACACACATAAATTGGCTGCGTTAAATGAAAGTGTTTGCTCAACAGAAGAACGTTGGAGTATATTTCAATATTGTTTGTAATAAAGATTAGTTATAAAACTATTCTGAAATCACCCATTCATTTCTATCACCAGTGCTATCTCTGGCAGGAATTGCCAGATATAAAAAATTGATATTTCTTTCAAATATGAAACACTATATGTTATAGGTTTAAAAGAAGAGGGAAAAGTTCAATAAAATCAAGCAGGGTTTTCATTTCATTCAATTTTATTTAATTATGCCTATGGCAGCAGACATTACTTGAATTTAACTTCTCTTGGAGGCACAATCAGTTCCTGTGGTTACAAATTTCATTCTAGCTTTATTTCTGGATATGTAACCTTAACTTTGTTCTTCTCTGGCGTAGTAATGGGTGAAAGAGTTGTCATAAGTGCATTTCATTACTGAGCTATTGCTATAAAGGGAGGTTGGGTATTAGAAAAATATAAACAAACAAGAATAGATGTCAACTTCATATGATAGTCTTTGTGTTTTATTAATACATATGCTTTTTGATGTTGAAAGATGGATGTTTAAATAAAATGAAATGCCTGTACATGCCTTGAACATCCAAATGAGCTATTCATTCTTCAGGAGATTATGTGTATTGGTCTTATTTAGATCTGTCCTGACTTATGATCTTAACCTTAATTATTCAGTCTGTTTATACGCATTGAGAAACATTGATCTCTGCGATTTGAGGTATGTAATGTGTGCTTGCCCAGTATAGATACAGGATTTGGATTTTAGCTTATCATGTTTTCTGTGGAATTCTGTGCTTTGAGCTCACATAATGTGAGATTTAATCTGGCTAATGCCTCATCTACTCCCCCAGCTTTTTGACAAAAAAAGTTTTTTGTAATTTAATATGTGTGCATTTCAACTTTGATTATCTGTTCAAAGATGTTTTGACTGTTTGCTTTCCTATGTATTTCTTCTCAGTCCACATGTATAGAAGTATGTAGACCACAAGGGTTTTGTAGGCAAAAAATCCAGGACACAAAGACTTGCTTTCTAGTAAAGTTCAGAATATATTAAATTCAACAAACGTAAATTCAACAAATGTTCGTGGTTAATTAATGATAGACTCACAGAATGGTTTGGATTGGAATGAACCATCAAGATCATCTGCTTCCAACCCCTCTGCCATGGCAGGGACAATTAGCTAAAAATTCAGAGCCCTGAGGCCATAACATTAGTATTTATAGTTTTGAAGTAAGATGCTCTAAACAAGTTCTCCTAGCTGTAAGCCACCTAAATAGCACAATGACTTTAGTTCAAAACAAAGGGAATGCTTCCTGGAAGAATATATTTTTAAATTCACAGGAGTAAGTACTTGAGAGATGAATACTACAATTGAGCATGATGAAATTATCTGAGCAGCTTATGTGTTTTAACTTACAACTAATATATTTAATTATTTAATTCAATACTTTGGGGTGACCCTAATTCTCTCACTAATTACTGCAGCCTTTTTGTATCTTTTCTACACCTGGGGGCAAATTTTTGCCACTAGTAAATCTTATGTGCTGCATAGGTTCAGCAGAGTTTGGCTTATGTGTCTTTGCATCTAAATTATCAATGCTTGTTATAGATTTATTTATGCTTATACTGTTACATATTGTGTTAGATCACCATAATCCCAGTGGAAATGCTATTAAAGGAGAATTGTTGCCTTTTTATTTTAATATAGTATATAAAAATCATATCTAACGAATTAAAATGCATGTGCTAATTTTCTGTGGAGTTTGGTAGAATTTATGTCTTTCAAAACTCCAGCTCTGGGACAAAAGGAAGACAAGAATCAATTGATTGGATGGTTAATCTCCCTTAAAAAAAAAGTCAATAGTTACTTTTTTTGTGATTTTTAAAATCAAATAAATCATGTCTTTGTTTTGCTGTAAGTTAGACGACATTTAATAAAGATTAGAGAAACAAAAACTGAGTCAGACTAGAACATGTATTAATAGAAAAGTTACAACTGAAAAGAAAGACTTCCTGTTTCAGGAAGCTTTTTTGTAAAACAGGTGGTTCAATGCCAAACTATATCAAACTTAAACAATTAAAAGCTACCTAAAAAGGAAATGAGATAACAAATTTAAGTTGTAACAATACTATCAAAAGTATGAATTACTTTGATCCTTTAGGAAGTGTTTTAGGGTTTTTTTTAACTTGACAACTCCTACCTTGATTTTTTTATACATACCTGGGTCTGACATACCTGTATGAAGAGACACACAGTGAGTGTTCAGGCATTATCCTGACTACATCTAGTTACTGCAGCAGGCCTTTTATATGATGGTTTTTTGTTGTTTGCATTGTAGCAGTGAACCTGGATACAATTCTGTGTAAGTGGGTGGTATTTTTTTTAAGCTAATGGCAAATATGATGTATTTTGCCTTCCAGGGAATCATAAGAATCAGTATTCCAGTTTCTATTTCTGTGTCTTGTGAGGGTGATGCTACATTTTGTGTTTCAAAACCCCTTCAGTGCTTTCTGAAGAGAAAAAGTTATTTTCTGTAAATAGAGAAGAGACAGCAGACTCATCAATCTGGATTTCTCTCTGGCAGAGCAGTTCTCTGGTCTTCAGTTTGCAATATCTGCTTTAATAGTATTTGGTAAAAGAAGAGTGTCTGAGGTAGCGTAATGGGTTTCTGCAGTGTTGCTCTGTTGGAAGCTCTGATACACTTTTTTACGGCTGTGGAGTGGAAACCTCTTTGGCTGACATTATCTTCTTTTCTCTTGTACCCTGTCTCCCCTGGAGAACCTAATTTGATTTGTCTTGAAGCCTTGATTAAAGGTATGGGGTTTGTGTATACACAATTCACCTAGATGGTGAAAGTTGAGAATATCACATAATTTTCTTCCAAAAATAAGCTTTTGTAATTCCCATCTACTGAGCAGATCATACTACTTCAACCACAATTTCATGTCTTCATGCAAATACTACATTCAGACTTTCCTTTTTCTTTGTTTTTCTCCACAGGGGCTGTCATCAGTCATGAAGAACAATGGACTACTCGACATCACCTTTAAATTTGACAGTAAGTTGAAAATCTGCACTATATTCACAGAAATGAAGGACTCAATCACAGTTGTCAATATAGAGCAACATGTGTCTTAATATAGCTCTAAGAATAGCATAAGCTCCTCAATGTTGACATAATTTTAAAATCTGGAAAATTTGTGTCTGGTAGATCTTCTCCTGTGTCTCATTGATAATAAAGCTATCTAACAATTTGTAATAGTTGGCCTACATAATTTGTCTGGTATTTGACTGGAACATTATAGAAATTATTCTGTGAAAAATGTAGTCACTGAAAGTTTCAGTACAAACGACAACATAGGAAAAGATTATTTTCAGCTTTATGCAGCTTTTCTCTGTTGTGTAATTTTGGGGGAAAATGGCATAGTGTGTGTCTCGAAGTAGAAAATGTGTAGTTTCTATTTGTATACAGGTAATATATTAAAAAACTTGTCTTTCCAAGGAGTAATATTGAATATGAATATTGAATATTGAATAGCATCTCTTCATTTAGTTGAATCAATGGGAACTTTTCATTAGCTACAGTCTTCAAGGCCCAGGCTAATGGAAAACTGCTGCCTTCATTTGCAGTGCAGACAGATGGTTTCAGAGCTGTAGCAGATGTGGTGTGTTTTGCAGCTGAACTGAGAACAAAGTAATCTCTGGCATAGTAACAGTGATAAACAGGTTGCAGCAGTAATACTTCAACCTCTTCAAACATCTGCTAAATGGCTGTTATCTTATTGTTGGGGGTTATTTTAGATGTTTTATCATCTTTCATGTCTAGTTGTCAAAACAGGACTGCTAACTACATTAAGAATTTATCCATATGTGGGCAGCTAGTGATCATCATCAATATAAATTCAATGTACAGTCAAGACAAGGTCCTAATTTACATTAAACCATGTTTGTTTTTAATGCCAGTGCAAGTCATAGATGGTTTTTTCTGCCTACCCAAAGAAATTACCTCACATGCAGAATGTAGGTAAAATTTCAGCACTAAGAGCATACATCAGGAAACCCAACAATAGTGATTTGTTTCATTTTGATGATCCTTTTCCTCCTCAATTTTTATGTTAATTTCTGAATTTCCAGTCCTTCACTGTGAATTTTTGTTACTCTAATTGGATTCTAATATTTAAAATGAGCAAACTTTAAGTGTGTCAGATTGTACAAGATGCAGGTGATCACTACAAAAGAACTTTGATTTCTTTTTTATATCTACGTAAAGAAAACTAGGAAATGGTACCGGTCAGAGCAGAGATCCTCACGTTTAGTTAACACAATGAGTCTTTAAATCTCAGTATGTGTCATGTTTTTTCAATTAATTCTGGCACTAGAAACTGTGTTTAACCAGTGAGAAGTATTAATTCACAATTCTGCTGGCACTTTGTGCTTCCTGGACAAAGGAGTTATTTGAGTTCTGCAGGACTAGGAAAAGAGTTTGCTGATATGAAGCCTAAAGAGCTCACATGGTATGGAAATATGTATGTACCTTTAATAAGCCAGCACAAAAGAGAACTTGGCATGCTGGTTGTGGTTTAAAGGCTCTTATTTTGCCACAGAGCAACTCTAGAAAACTGTGTTTTATGATACTAAATTAGTTGGTTAGATTCTTTATTCAGGTGAAAAGGAAATGTCTATATTTTTTAGTATGTCAGTTGTACTCAGGTATAAGAAGTGATCTCCTAAAAAGTGTGATTTTCTCCATGCTATTTTCTTCCTAAAAGTGTTGTTCCTTATAACCATGAATCAGTGACTTGCAGTCAAACTTCAGGCGTTTGTGCTACATTCCATTTTGGCAATTGTCATTTGACCATAAAATTCTAGTAACCAGGATCCAAAATCTCGGGCTTGCTATTAATTAGATCCAGATCTAGGAAAAACCAGTTATTTCAACCTTTCCATTGAAGGACATCGTTTGTCCTCCTAAGAGGAAGTTTGTGCTGTCACTGAGTTCATTCATAGCAACAGAATTCTACAAACGGCAGAGTCAGTATGAACTGCCAAGCTTTTGTAAAAGGCAGTGCTGTACAGACTGTTCTGTTCTTATGTCTGTGACAGTTAGAGAAAAGACCCCTTGCCATGGTTTTTCATAGTAAAAAGCCATTTTCTAAATCTCCCTTTTGGTTAATAACTTTTCTTTCCTTGCCTTTAAGATCACACCTCTGAATTAAATTGAAATTTCCTGTACTGGCGTATCATAGCACTTGGTTTTTCATGTTTCTTTTCTACAAGCTCTGCACAGATGAATATATATCACATAAATGATTTCAATTTTTTTAATTAATCATGAGTAGTATACAATCTACTGATCAATTTCTTCTGGAATTTGTTGGTTTTACTAGTTCAGAATCAGAATGTTTCTTTTTGCACACCCATCCTCATGGATACTGTGCTCCAGAACTAGTGAATTCCTTGCCTGCTACTTCTCTTCCTGCCACAAAATATGAGCCTAAATATTGTAAAGCTTTAAAAGTAATAAAATTTGGGGTTGTTTTCTTCTTTTGAAAACAAAAAGACATGGTAAAATTCAACAACAAACTCAGGAATCTTTTGTTTATATTTTATTTTCTTAATTAAAGCTAAAGCTGTGGTCCTGTAATTTTAGGGAATATACTGTATTTTGTGAGGATAGCAAGACAAAACCAGTCCTGAGTCAATCCAGTGGCAGTTAAGTGGTCGGTAGGGATGTGGCTGCAGAATGGAAGACTGAGAAGAGATTGTTTTAAACAGTAGGTTCTTTGTGTTCAAGACCAAGCAGTATCGTGGTTAAAAGCACTTCTTCAGCAGTTCTCAAACTTCATGTGATGTATTGTTCTCATGTGTGCCTGATCATTGACCAACATTCTCTTGCTTTGAGCACTGTGCATGAACAAAATTACTGTCAGTCTTCATATTATTTTGAACAACTCCAAGGAAAAGTTGTTCTCTTTTGGGAGTCCCAATACATGTGATGTGGTACAGGTTACACTGGTGGTGTAAACTGGGTAATACCCTTGGGACTCCTGTGAGCTATGGGTTGGGAACCACTGAGAGTGGTTGTGCTCAGTGATTTGTGAAGTTTTGTAAGTTTTTGGGTCTTGAGACAAAAACTTCATCTAGATTTGCTGTGTAGTACTTACAGAAAATAATGCATTGGTACTTCTACTTTGCTCAGTCTTGAGGACATGTTGCAGAATTTATGTCAATAAGAATGCTTTTCTTAAAGTGTTTATTTGTCTATATTTTTAGACTGCACTCCTTACCTGAGTTCAGTGGGAAGACATGTGATTGGAGATGTGCAGAACATCACTATCAGTCAGTTTGCATGCCAGGAGCAGGTGGCTGTGATGATCCTTTGGACAGCAAATGCCATTGGTAAGTTCTAGAGGGAAATGGACTCACTGATCATGGGTTTGGTAATAATTTCCTGCTCATAGGTATTAAGTCAAATAATTAAATTATGCTTGGAATCATTGATGTAAACTGCCTAAGAAGAACGCAATACTTCAACCTTTGCGAAGCTCCTATTTTTTCTGGCTTGCTTCAAAAACAGCCTTAAAACTAGGATGTTCTCTGCAGCCATACATTGCTTTTTACTATCCCTAGTTTACTGAATTCCCACTTTTCAGAATGTGGAACTGTCCCTGGTTTCATTTTCTGCCCTAAGGCTTTGGTGCATTTCAGTAGCATTGATTGAGTTTAGTTCCTGATACACTTAAAGGTTCTTTAAGATACAGGTTGTTTTACAGGTGGAAATCATTATCTAATCAGAGCTATACAAACTTTAATGTGTTTCTTTGCCAAGTCTGGTGATTAAGAATATTCCTCAGTTGCTTCAATGTCACTGGAAGTACCTTGTTGCCCACTAGAGCGGTAGCGTCCAAAATTGAGGCTGTGCAGAAATCCATTTCCACTGAGAAACTTATTCTGGGCTGTAAAAGAATATGTGAAAATTCCACTGAATTCTGCAGAACTGTGCAGTTGAAGGCATTTGGCAATCTTCAGTTGCAAACTGGATGAATCAAACATCCATGGGAAATAAAGCCTGGTGTTCTTCCTTGTAATCACCAGAGGTTAATCCTTTGGGCAGTTTGAGCACAGAACTGCTGTTCAGACATCTCGGGTAACATGGGAACTGGACACTTTCTCTTTCAGGGTCTTCATGTAAGGACAAATAGTGCTTTTGTTCTGTAAGTGCTAAGAACACATTTGGCAACACTTTATCTTCCACAAAATTATGAAACATTAATCAAAACACATCCATGAACACTGGTGAACCAGAGGAGGTGGGGGAAAATGTGGAAATTATACATTTGGGATTTTATTTTTTGGGTTGAGAAGCATAGCATAAACTGAAATGAGTCCATTTCCATTTATGTGCCATTTAGGTTACAAAAGCTGTGTCTATGTCATTGATAAATGTGTTACACTGTTGAAGAGATGCATTTAGATGTAGTAGTGAGAATTGAAGTGCTGTGCAGTGCTTTTGATACCTGAGCCACAAAACTGTCACAGGGTAACACTGGTATTTTCCTAGGCTATTCCCATCACTGTGACTCAGTTTAGTCATATCATGAAGTAATTCTGTGATGAGAACATTGTAAAGACATTGTGCTGAGATAAGTTGTAGTAAAGTAACTTGAACAAAAAGGGTGTAGTTCTGGTAGCAGTTATGAATAACTGGAAGTATACATACACTGGAATACATTCTATTTAAGTCAAGCTTTCTGTTAGCCCTTACTGTACTAGAACTAAAAAAGTTGTAACAATTGTTACCATTTTAATCTGGTAGTCTCAGAGATGATAGTAAAATTTATAAAGGAATATTTGTATAATTTGCCGGCAAAATGATATGTTTGATTGTTAAAATGGTAATGTGAAGTTACTATAAAGTATTTCTAAAGGTGAAGAATGTACTGATAACTTACATTGCAGTGGTTATTTAGAAGCCTCAGATGAGACATGGGGCCCTCTGTTCCAAGCATTACACAAGTATGTAGTGATTGTTGCCTTTGCCAAAGACTGAATTCTAGATAGGCAAGATGAAATATGCAGAACTGACATACAGCAACAGGTATTAAATACAAACATATTTCATATGACTGATAAGTTTTATTTTTAAAGACAAATGAAATATTTTCAAATTACATAAAATACCACATTAAGCATTTTGAAATATTAATCTTCTGTTTAAATGTCCTGCTGTTTGTAGGGATTGAATACCTGAAGGGATTTCGAGTAATACTTGAGGAGTTAAAATCAGAGGGAAGACAATGCCAGCAGATGGTTTTAAAAGATCCAAAGCAGCTCAGCCCCAGTTTTAAACAAACAGTAAGTCCTTTGTTTCAAGAAAAGTTTGTTTGTTTGACTGTGTGAGTAGTCTTGGGAGTGTTTATCATCCTAGAATGGTTTGGGTCATTAAAGGTTATCCACTTCCAACCCATCTGCCAAGGGCAGGAAGACCTCCCACTGTCCCAGGTGCTGCAAGCCCCATCCAGCCCTGGCCTGGAACACTTGGCAGGATGGGGCATTCACAGCTTCTCTGGGCACCATGTGGCAGGGCCTTACTTCCTTTACACTGAAGAATTTCTTCCTAATATCTAATCTAACCCTATCCACTTCCAGTTTGAAGCCATTCCCCCTTATCGTATTGCTCCATGCCCTTGCGAAAATGTTGGTTGGTTCTCAAAAGTATTATTGGTGAAATTAATGATAGCTGTTGCTTGAGAGACAGATCTTGTTCTTTTTGAAAGAAACTTCGCTGAAGTTGAGAACTGTCATTTTGGTGACTGGAGCACAGATACCCATCTGTAATAGTCTACATCCAACTGTATATTGAGATTCCTCATGTCAGTTTGGAAGAGGGGTGGAGGAAGGATTCTTAACATATTAATTTCAGCCTTTGATTGGAAAATTGTGGGCTTGTTTTGAAAAATACTTTCAGCTATGATAGTTGATTTTAAAATATATTGCAATCTTGTCTCTTTTGTAGGGAATGGAGTCCCAGCCCTTTGTAAACTTGAAGTTTGAAACAGATTACTTTGTAAAGATTGTTCCTTTTCCTTCCATTAAAAATGAAAGTAATTATCACCCATTTTTCTTCCGAACTAGATGTAAGTATTGTATATAATATAGTGTTGCATATAATATAGTATTGCATTTTATACAGTATTGCATATCATCTCTTCAGTGGGCCTCCCCTCAATGTTTTGGTTTTCCCAACAAAGGAATGTAGTGGATGATGATGTTGGATGAGTCTGGGTTAAGTAGTTATTGACATTGTTGTGGAAAGAAAATCTGGGTGTTAAGCAGAAAGAATTTGGATGCCATAGATAAATCTGTGGTGTGTGATCATAAGTGTTAGGCAGCAACCAGAAGAAAAGTCTCAGGTGGGCCTGAGATTATCTCAGGTTTGCCTAGAGCAGGATTGTTCCTGTGGTTCTCAGTTAACTCGTGAAGATGGTTTGCTACTCTCTGGACATTGTGGAGAAGGGCAGGTTGTTTTTTGCATTTGAGATTATAATTTAAAGACAGCTGTCTAAAGACAGATCTAGAGGAAGACATCTAAAATTAAATAGCAGCAGATCAAGTTGAATTTCTTGCAATTACTTAGCAATTCCCATTGGAGATAGAGAGAAGAAATTTGAATAAGCTCCTCAGTGCTCACACAGTATAGTGAGAAGCTGGAAGTACCTTTTGAGGTGAACTGTTGATATTTGTCCTGCTAAGGTTTTTTTTTCCTATAAAACTGCTTAAGGTATTTTCAAGTCTCTCTCTTAACACAGACCACTGTACCACTGGTACTAGTGCTCAGCATACTTCCTTATTCTGAGTAAATATATTTAAGACTAGTTTTAACTTCCTTTCCTGATGTGCTGTGCCTGCTGTTATCCCTTTTGTCTCACTAAGAAATGTGATATTCAAATTAATGGATCTGTGTTTCTCATATAAAGATGAGAAGGGACTTGAAATCACAACAAAAAAGTTAAGTTTGCAAAATGCATTTAGTCCAGGCATATTAGAGTCTGGGAAAGAAGTAGGAGTATTCAAAATTATGAACTCCCTACTTTTGCCCTTGTTCTTTTTCTGTTTAAATAGCATAGCAGTTTGATACTATAAAACTAATATTTTTTCTGTGTATTTGTAGCATGTGAATTATTGCTACAGCCAGAAAACCTTGTCTGCAAACCTTGTAAGTAAAATGTAATATTTCTATATATTAATCTTAAGAAAAGTTACTGTACTTGAAGAGTCATTTTGCAATTCTTGAATATCTCCTCTGACAGACTGGAAGCCAAGGAATGTGAATGTTACCCAGCACGGTTTTAACATGCAAGTGTCCTTTGATCATGCACCTCACAACTTTGGGTTTAGGTACTACTTTCTTCACTACAAACTGAAGCATGAAGGACCATTTAAGCAAAAGACCTGCAGACAGGTACGTGGCTGAGTTTTGCAGCTCTTAAAAGCGCAAAACCTATCAACATGAGATGTTGTAAGGTCTTATAGAAACTTTAAAAACTTAATATAAAATAGTATGAGTTCTAAAATTATAAAACTATTTGGAACTATTTGTGCAAATGACAGTTGTGCTGTGATAGCACTCATCAGTCAAAACCACGCTTGAAGACTCCATTGGACCTGGATAATACAAGTTAGTTCTGTGGGCAGATGATTGTGTATGTGAATGGGAAGACTTAGTTTTGCTGGTTTAAGAGGTGTTAATAAAGAATGCACTGCCTATTTCTAAATCAAATGAATGTTAATTTTTATTAGGTTTTAAAAGTATGTGAATTGCTTGCGACGTATTCTTTCTTTGATGTAGGAGCAGAACACAGACACTACAAGTTGTGTTCTTCAGAATGTATCTCCAGGGGATTATATCATTGAGGTAATATTTCCAGACAGAATTTTGTGCAACACCTAAGTGAATATGTTAATGGAGAAACGGAATAAAATTATAAAATATATCAAATCACGCTGGTAGAATTGAACTTCAGATATCCCTACTGAAGTAACCTGGGCAAGTAAATTTTCTAGAATTGTGCCTTTTTTGGGCTTACCTAGAAACAGAGGCTAGACAAAGTTAGAAAAATAAAAGCAGATCTATTTAATGAAGGGCCTTCTGGTATTTTAAGGGCAAATGAAGCCTCCCCAAGGGGCTACACCCAAAATGGATGATGGTCATGGTAATTTTTTCAGACAGATACAGGTTTGGGCCTTTTACATAATCAGGGGTTAATCCTCCAATTAGAACTTCAGGTAATGAAGTCGTATTCCCCCAGTTTGCTACCCCCCACCCCAGTTCACTTTGTTTATACTTTTCGGGGCCTGAGGCTGTGTAGTGTCCTTGGATCACAGGCCCAGAGGGATTGTTTTGTCTATTCAAAATATGAAAACAGTTAATTACACTTTATATGGTATTTAGAGTTATGCACTAATGCAGTACAGGATTTGAAAAACACAAAGACTAAAATCTTAAGACATCAACATGTTCTTGATCTTTCCACTGCTTTATTTCCCTGAGTGCACAGCACTTTGAGCTGTGCCTTAAACTGAAGTTGTGGGCCTGCATAATTCCTGGAATTTTGATTTTTTATTTTTTAATTTGAATTCTGTTTCTTGGTCAATTTTTATTATACTGGTTTGTGTTGCTCTTTAGTTTTAGCTATTTGAACAATAACTTTCTTCTCATTTGGTCATAAAAGCTGTTAGTTATTATCATATTGCAGAAAATAAAATTATTCTTTTACTTTTCCAAGCTGGTTGATGACACTAATACAACACGGAAAACAATGCACTATGCGCTAAAACCAGGTATGAATTCTGTTTTATAAACAACATACTATATTCACTGTATTAATTTAGATTCAGTTTTAATTATGTTGGAAATAAGTGCCTATTTGACCTTTGTCTGTTTGTCATAATCTAGACTATGAGATAATTGTGCTGTGCTTTTTTGACCTAATGAAGAAAGAGTGGAGATGCACACTTGAGCATAGACGTGTACATCTCTGTACATTTATATGTAGTGGAGTTTAGATCAATCTATCATTGGAAATATTTTTGGAAAAGTGGATTTTGTTGTATATGTGGATATGAGGAATGATAACTTTAATTGCATACAACTGAGAGTGCAATGGTGTGAAAATACTGTAATGAAACTGTGGGAGCAGCCTAAACGCATCACCTGTGTCCATCAGCCCTGCTACCAAATTGAGCAGTCTGAAGAACCTTCAGGTCAATGTTTCACATGCCTGTGGATCAGACGTGTTTCTGGGAAGCTAAACAGGGATTTCAGAGTGAAACTGCAGCCTCAAAACAGCCACAGATGGGGGCAGTGGGTAAAATGCTCTGAATGCTAATTCACATTGCTAAGGGTGATCTCTGCAGGAAGCAGTTCTTTCTGAGTGGCAGGTTCAGCACCCTGGAACCAAAACATGTTTGTTCCAAGTGACCGCTGCATATCTCATCAAAACTATTTGCCACAGGGTTGTTCTCCTGGGGCTGGAGTGAGTTGCAGCTGTTGTTACTTTTGAGAGTCACTGTAATGCTGTGGCAGTGGAACAACCAACATAAAACCTGATTTGAAACTGAGCAGAACATGATATTTGAGCCTACTGTATCTTCGACAATTACCTGATAATAGAGTACTGCGGCAGTTTCGCATTCCCAGTGTGAAGATTTGTTTAGATAATTGTAATACAGCTTATTTGTATGTGGCTTATTCTGCTTTCCTTTCCCAAGTGCACTCCCCGTGGGCTGGCCCGATCAGAGCCATTGCCATTACAGTCCCTTTGGTTGTCATCTCTGCATTTGCCACACTTTTCACAGTGATGTGCCGCAAGAAACAGCAAGGTGAGAGTAATTTTTTTCATTTTTTTCACAAAGTAATTTTTTCACAAAGTTCCATTTAAAGATGTGCTTTTGCAACCAAAACAATCTTAATTGATAGGTTAACTCAGGAAGTACCTTTATCTGAAAAAGTTTTTCTGTTTCTCTGTCCTTCCTTCACTTCAGCTTTTTGTGTGTTGAAACTTTTAGCAAATTCTTAGTCAGTGCTTGATGGTAATTGGTTGCCTAGACAGTATTGTGTCACATATCAAGACTTCGCTGTAGAAAGGAGAGAGCAAAAGCAATATGGGAAAATACTTTTTATTTCATGTTTCATTTTCTTTCAGAAAGTACTAAGTGACTATGTACATTACAAACAGATTTGTAAATGGATTTGTTTTAAACATTCCTTGTTTTACTCAGAAATATCTCATATTTATTTAAAATCAGAAGACAGTGATGCCAATACTATCAGAAGCCATGTGATGCTAATACTGTTCACAGTGCTGTCTGGAATACTATCTACAGCTGCTATTCCAGATTGGCTCACTTTCTTCCTGGAAGTTGTCTTTACCTTTTACTCTAAGCCATCTTCCTAAATTTACCCTAAGCCCTGCTTGCAGATGTTTTTAGATTCCATCCCTCCTTGCTGATTTCTCCTCTGTATCCAGCAGCTGGCAAGCAACAGTTGATACATTTAAATGTTAAAAATATACTGGCTTTTTATACTGAATTTAGAGAATCATGTGGTTTCATGAATAATGGAAAAAGAGATTACTTCTCCAAACCTCACATATCTGTGTTATTCACCTGAATTTTGGCACTGAGATATACTGCAAGTGCTATATGCCAGCTGGGTTAAATCTTTTTACCTTCTGGTCTTCTGTAGTTATGCCTTTGCTCACAGCTAGCACAGTTACGACAAAATATCCAGACAAATCACTGAGGATTTGTCTACAGAGAGAGTTGTTCCAGAACAGTTATTCTTGGTTACTTGTTCTGAATTGAATCCATAGATTGATATTTATATTTTGAATTACTCATACTTTATTCCATATTAGCTTAATCAGCTGTAGGACTAGATTCAATTAGTCTGGCATAAGACCAGATTTTTATGTGTTTTCTGAGTTGGACAGAAATAACTGCACATGTAACTTTGAAAGTGTATTCCACATGCAGCAACTCAAGCTGGATAAACAGAGTGTGTGCAACTTTCCTTTTCAGGACATAAAGGTGAGGAAAATCTTTAGAAAAAAACCCAACATTACTGTATGCATGAGCAAAGAGCCTACAAAAGTAATAAAAACCCAAAAGAAAATCAAGCTTTATAAAGTGAACTCTCTTTTCTCTTGCACTTTAGAAAATATATATTCCCATCTAGATGAGGAGAGCTCAGAATCTTCAGCGTATGCTGCAGGTCGCCATGTGGAAAGACTTCATCCCCGGCCAAAAGTGTTCATCTGCTATTCCAGTAGAGATTGCCAGAAACACATTAATGTCATCCAGTGCTTTGCTTATTTTCTTCAGGACTTTTGTGGCTGTGAGGTAAACGCAGCATTTCATATGTAAACACTTTTTCTTGAATTCAAACTGCACTCCCAGAATTCTGTGCTTGAAAAATAGGTATTTTGGTCACTTCTTTCCACAGAGATAACTTTTGTTATTTTTCTGAATATTGGCTGTATGAATTTTCTGTACTTGGGGAAATTAAGAGATCTTATCAAGTGCAAAGAAATCCAAACCAAACCAACAAAAGAGTAGAAGATCATGATTTCAGGACTTTCATTCAGCCATGTTTAGCTTGCTTTGAATTAAGTGCTCATTGTGTTCAGTAGGTCTTATACATCTTTATAGTCTGCAGCCACAAAGAGGTATTGTTGTCTGTCTACCTGATATACTTTGGTATTCCTAAAGTGTGTTTTGTATTGTAATTTAAAAGAAGTTGAATCTATCAAGACTTCTACTCATAGAACAAAAAATGCATGTTGACAGATGTACTTACTAATTGGTTTTTTCTTTTACTTCCCTTCTGCTCCATTAACACTGTAAAATCAACAACTCTTTTTTTTCCTTGTTTTTGTTTGAAAGGTATGAGAGAGACATTCAAATTGCCACTTTGAATGAGCAGGCTTAGAATCTCATACCTCTGTCTAAAATAGAATCACTATGTGGCCAGTTTTTCACTTCACAGGAAACAGGCAGGATAATTGTTGGGCTCTTTGTGCTGCATTTTTCCTCCCACCCCTGAGGATATGAACGAGATGAGCTGGAGCTGAGTTTCATTACAGCAACTCTGCTCTCTGGTGACCAAACACAGAAACACAGCCGAGTCCTTGTGTTTGGTGGGGTTGGTCACAACTTCTTCATCTGTGTAAAATAGTTCAGGATAAACTATTTTATAGGTAGCTTACTTGAAACCCCTTTTAGAGATGTACTTTAGCCCCACTACACTGCTCTTCTTTGGAATAGTGTTGAGATGAGCTCTTACTGCTTTAACCATGGAATATATGGTCGTGAGCATAAATTTATATAACAAAATATTGATAGCACCTATGTACAGAAATAATGCTGTTATTAAAGCTGTGGAGTTCAATATAAAAAGTGGTGCTCAATGCATAACAGAAGAGTTGCACAAGTATTTTTCATATGGAATTAGAATGTTTTCTCATAAAGAAACATTTTCTCATAAAGAAACAGTGACATTTAATAGCCATTTAAAATAATAACTTGTCCATAATAAAAATCCTTTCTCACAGATAGTAGGTCACACAGGATTTTGAAGAGCAGCAAGAAAACCAGACACAAAACTACCTGCATCTCCAAGCAGCAGTAAAGTGACATCTCTTCCCCATGCATTGGCTAGAGTTATCTGTTTGGAAAGAACTGACAATGATCATCCTGTCCAGCTGACCAAACACGTCAGGCAGGATCACTTTCTTCCTGTAGCCAAGTGTGTGGCAGCATTTTTCAGTAATCCTTGTGTTCTGGGTATCCACCTACTCTGTATTCTGATGGGGCAAAGTTTTCCACTCTGCTAGGGGTGACACAGCAGAGAAAAAATTGTTCTCTGGAAAAAATGCTTCGAAGAAGTTTTTATAAGTGGTTTTGATGTGTGTATTATGCAGGTTTTTTAAATCTGTTTTTTTTCTCTTATCCTGCTACTCATTCCTCCTGTGAGATAAAGCATCATGTCCCTCATCTTACTGTACACAAGCATTTCAGGTCAGAAAGCTTGACAAAGTACAAAATAAAATAACTCCTAGGATAGAATTTTCAGAGCTTTCTCATCAGATAAAACTGCTGTTGTTTTGCATCCTAACTGGAAGGTCTTGATATTATAGGGACTAATTATGTTTCTATCTAGATATGAAAATTCTTGGCATCACATTTCATTAATATTCAACGATGATAAGTGAATATGGCACTTAGGGGCATAGTTTAGTGGTAGACTTGGCAGGGCTGGGTGCATGGTCGGACTTGACCTTAAAGGGCTTTTTCAATCTAAACAATTCTATGATTCTGTTACTTCTGCTACATTCAGTACATTATGGACCCAGACATACAGTGGTAGATCGTTTGAGGCAAACACAATTGATTTTTGTGGACTGATGATACCAAATTTGATTATAAGTTAATTGTAATTTACTTATCCAGCCACATTTTCTATGTTCTTTTTATTCCCCAAGAAATATTGCTATATATCAAATCCACAGTGCTTTTTTCTAAGGAACCACTTGGGTTTATATAAATAAAACTTAATATCAAAGAGATTTTTTTTTCTAGGTGGCTTTAGATTTGTGGGAAGACCTGAAAAACTGTAAAGAAGATCAGAAGGAGTGGCTTATTAAAAAAATAAATGAGTCCCAGTTTGTCATCATTGTGTGTTCCAAAGGAATGAAATACTTTGTTGAAAAAAAGAACTGGAAGCACAGAGGAGTAACCAAAGATGCAGGAAAAGGAGAACTCTTTCTCTTTGCTGTGTTGACTGTTGCAGAGAAGCTTCGTCAGGCAAAGCAGAATTCAGCTGACCTCTGCAAGTTCATTGCAGTCTACTTCGATTATTCCTGTGAGGGAGACATCCCTGCTATCCTGGATCTAAGCACAAAATACAAACTCATGGACAATCTCCCCCAGCTCTATTCACACTTGCACTCCAGAGATCTTAGTGTACCGGATTCAGAGGTGTTTCCTGTTAACATTAGTAAAAGGAATTATTTCAGGAGCAAATCTGGGAGGTCCCTTTATGTTGCTATTTGCAATATGCATCAGTTCATTGATCACGAACCAGATTGGTTTGAGAAACAATTTATTCCCTTCCCTCCACTGTCTTTACGCTACTCAGAGCCTGTCATGGAAAAATTTGATTCAGGCTTGATTTTAAATGACTTGGTGAATAAACAGGTGATGGATGGTGATTTTTACCTGAAAACAGATATAAACATTTCAGTGGGGAATTCAGACTCTCACTGTATAATCCAGCACTTAAACCTTGGAGAAGATACAGAAACTCAGGACATTCAAGGTGGTGGCAGCTCTATCCTTCAGCCGTTGTTACATGTTATTAAAGCTTCAAATCTGAAAGACATGCCTCGAGATTCTGGAATCTATGATTCATCTGTTCCTTCATCTGAATTATCTTTACCTTTAATGGAAGGACTATTGACAGACCAAATGGATACGTCTTCCATTACAGGAAGTGTTTCTTCATCATCAGGCTTAGGTAAGATACAGCAGTGTTTCAAAACTTAAATTCAGTTACTGTGCATATTTCTGCTGTCTTCAAATAGGTAAGATAATATGTAAGAAGGCTGCAGAGAAAAGTAAACATTGTATAAAGATGGTCAAACAGGTAGACTAACTTCAAAAAAATGCATCTTTTTCTTAAAGTTTGTGGAGGAATTCTTAGCTAGGTAAGATTTCACTAAAATTCTATTAATAAGTTACTGCTCATTAATTGACCTATTTTAGGAGAGAGAGCTTCTTCCTTCCAGGGACTCCTTGGCAGCTGGGATTTCAGCTGACAGCTGTGTGGTGTTATTAAGAGGGTGATATGGTGTGAGGCATTCTCTCAGACAGCCATAAATCTAAACCTGACATCCTATTTTGCTCCAGCACATACTGGATCTTTTAGGGATATCATCTATACTGTGGTTAACTCAAGTTTCAGAATGACATCAGGCTTCTCACAAGATACAGGGCTGGGGAATGAACAAATGAGTTTCAGTGGAGGAATTTAAATGTTTGAAAGACACTCTCCAGAACAGATACCCAGCTCAGATGCCTCCAGTTAGAAGGTGTAAATTTTGCTTCAGGCTGTATAAAGAAAATGATCTAACCTTACTAGTTACGGGATATTGAACTGGCATCAGTGTGGAATGTTCTAGCAATTGTATTGCTATGATAAAACTGCTTTTTGCTGAGATTTTCCTTAAGCAGCTACAGCAGGTGAATACTGCATTTTGATGGTTGTATGCTGTTCTGCTTTCTGGAATGAGTGTTGACAGTGCATTAACTAGACTTTACTCTTGGGTAAATGATTTTTTTATTCTTATTAAGATAGTTCATAATGTTTGATGCCAGAATTATCTTGGAGGAAGAGAATACGAATGCTGATTTACAGATATAGCATCTATATTTATCAGCTAGATAGTCTATATGACTAAATAGTTAAAATCTGAAAGAAAATTTAGCTGGAAAAAATTCAGATTTACTGATTTAATTAATTAAGCCACAATTACTCTGTTTTTAAAATTAAAACTTTGTTTTTTAGTTTTTTTAACTTTTGAGCCTTTTCTCGTATTTGTGGGGAAAATTACAGATGAGCTCTGTAAAGGTTCTATTGAAAGTAGGATGCTAGTTTAAAATGTATGGCCTCCTTGTAAGAATGCTTTCCCAGTGTCCCCCTCCCGATTCAATTACTGAGCTATGAGCTGGGTATCCCAGCTGCAAGGAGGCACTGGAAGAAAGAGGCAGTCTTTCCAGTAATTATTTCTCAAGTCACATACCCCCTTGTTAACATGCTTCAGCCGTAGAGGTTAAACATTCGACCTCTTGCTGATAGAGTTGGATCTTAACACTGATGTTCCAGCATCTTAAGAAACTACAATGATTTCTGCCATTTTCCCATTTACTGTCCTTATCCAAAAGCACCACCCTGACTGACTCTCCCCCAAACCTCCCTCACCCAAACCACAGTCCTGATAAGCTACTGGGTGCAAAGGAGACAGGGTACAAGGAAACAACTGAGCATCAACTGCCTTTCAGAGTGCAACCCATTAAATTTCTTTAGTGTCTCAGACATACAAAACATATAGCCCTAATATTTATATTCGTGCTAATGAGAGGAGTAATAGAATTTTTTAGCTTTTATTCTTCTTTTGAGAGATAGACACATCCAAATTATTGCTCGTAATTCACCGTACATTTCAGTTTTTTACTTATTTTACCTGTTACTTGGTCAAAACAGATGTGAATAGCTCTGACATTTAGCATCTCAAAAGAAGGTATTACCTTTCTTCCTTAAAGGACAGTGTGATATAATATTTTGAATAAAAATCCTAAATCACATAATTTATTGTTTTTATATATATAATTTATTCTTTTTCTCTTTCAGTACAGTTCCTGAGCAGACAGACTACTGGTCTGCAAAGTAAAGATTCTCAAAGAGATCATCATATTTGGTGTCCTCAAGTGGCGTTCAAACCAGTTTAATTTTGAGGAAATATCAATAACCAAACCTTTACTAGGTCCATTTACTAATAAGGTCTTCCCTAAGAAGTCCTGCTTGGGAGGAAAATCATTATTGTACCTCTAGATAAAATATTGCTGAGCATGATATTTCAGCCTCAGGAGTGTATGACAAGATGATCAGAGGCTTTTTGTAAGTTTTCTGTGCATTGTTACTGTTTCAGTTAATGAACTTAACTGTTTTTTTCCCTTTTACAGGGGAAGAAGAACCTCCTGTAATGACTACTACAAAATTCTTAGTGCCTGGAATATGTAAAGCAGAACTTCATTGCCATATCCACACTGATGAACTGCAGGCAATTGCTCCTTTGTAATACATTACAGCGTTGTTATGCATTGCCACTTTATCAACAGCCTCTGTTTGTGCTTTAACTACCACACTGTCTCAGCACCAAATCTACTTGAAGGAACAAACAGCCCCTGAAGAAGATCTGTTATTCCATTTTTTGTGGCCAGTAAACTTTCATCTGTTGGTCTTTTATAAAAACTCTTTCATGATGTGAAAAATGTAGCATGGAAAAATAGAAGAGCATACATTTAAAATTATTCCTGTTACAATTTACATGTCATGATATTACACTGTTTACACGTGCCATAATCAACATTTATTATTTTTTGCTAGGAATAACTTTGCAACTGGGCATAAAATAGCTTGGAACATGAAGCCTTAGTAAAGTTTGTAGTCCAGTCTCTAGTTTTAAGTGCTGTTGCACTTGATGGCAGGAGTGTTGTAGTGAATGAGAACAGGATTTTTTTTCAGAAGCAAGATAAATACTAAAGGTGAGACTGAGAAATTCTCCATCAGAAGAAATAATTTTCTTTTCAAAATGTTTGAGCTCTCTTCCTCAGTTTCCTTTTACCAGATGTTAATGTGTTTCAGTGTTTAATTTCAGTGCATGTCTCCTGCATTAATCTCCCATCTCTCCTCTGCAGTCTGGCTGTGGTGACTCACAAACAGCACCACACTGAGACTGAAGAGTCATTCTTACAACAGACAAAAATACAGGTCCTCCGTATGCTGAGTGATACCATAGAAACAAAGTTTCCTATTTTCTTCCTGAAGGGCTAATATGAAGAATAAAGAGATGGGAGAAGAAAGACTGTATTTTATATTGAAGATGTTCTAGGTTTGTTTAGCCATGAGAGGAGTATGCTATATGGCGGGGGGGTTGTATTTTCATTCGAGGACATGGTGCTACAATACCCCGTGGGGTAAAACAAGCCAAGACAATCACTTAACAGGCAGGAGTACTTTGCCTTGAGACAAGCAGTAAACAGAAGCCAGTGAGTTATTTTGCAGTTTACACTACCTATCACTTAGTGATTAAGATGGTGTACTGTCACTAGTGTTATATTAAGGAAAAATCCAAAAACTACCACTGGCCATTTTATCTGCTGACACAGAGCATGCATGTCCTGTTTCCTGCGGTGACTAGGTTGGTAAATCTTCATCCAAAATGAACATTCGTCCTGTTTCCAAGGAGCAACTTTTCCGAAGTTAAACGCATCTATGGAACTGCAGTTCCAGGCACTATTGCAGTAAGTATGGGAACAGCAAATACTAAAGGACACCTTCCCAATGTGCCTTTGCTCATTCTGGTCACGGAGTCCAATTCTGTCTCATTTAACCTGTATTCACATTCACATAGCAGGAGGTTACTTTAAAGAGAATTAAGGGAGAACTCAAATACCTCAAATATTCTCTTGGTTGTAATAGACAAGAGTTAGACATTGTTAACTGTTACATTTTATTATCCATTTTAATAGCATAAGATAGAACTATTAAGTGACGATTTTTGGCTAATTGAGTAGCTGTAAAGCTCATGGGTTATTTTCTTGGGCTGTTTGTTTTGTTTTGGATTTCTTTGTGTCAGTTTATATTCAGTCATTGGAATTTCCAAACAAAAGACTCTTGAGATTGTGATCACAGGTGGAGTAAGAAAATGCTGTAACAATTATTTGTGTATAACCATTCATGGCAGAACTCTCACATGCTTTGGAATTGTAATATGGAACTCTGTGATCATTTGGATCAGCACGTGTTGGATCTGGAGGGCCTTGTCCATTAATGAAAAGTTCCTTATTCTCTCTGCTTTCTGAATTTCAAAGAATACTACCTGGAAACCTTCAAAACCTGCAATTTCTAAGTAAGTTTAGGTAATTTTACACACACAGTGAATCATCTGTGCCTTTGATGAATTTTTTAAGGCTGTGCCTTAGGCCTTATTGAAGGCAAAATTCTCCATGTTTTCCCATTGCTTGAAGGTCAGACTAGGCAGAATTATTTAGAGGTAAATCCTCCTCCTCTAAATCCAGCTATGAGGGATATTGATTTGGTGCAATTCTTTGGTTATTTTACTGGAGAAAGGGTTGGGCTTGAATAAAACAAGGCAGAAAGGTGACACAATCTGTGTGTTGAAGATGTGTGGTACATAGAAATGCCAAAGGTGCACAACGTGAGGAGGAGGCAATTTCTTAGCTGTGAGCTGGAGAAGGTAATGCTGCTTTCATCCATGGGAAGTCCTTGCTCATTTACTGTTATTTAATGCTGGGCTACAGATTGGGAAGATTTTCTTGTTCCATTAAATTCTGTGGCAGAACTGGTATTATGAAATGAAATTAAGTTTTCATTTTGAGCTCTAAGAAAGCTGAGTGTTGAAAAGGGATGAAGGCAGTTTTACGAAGAATTGCTTGTCATTAATGTTTTTTTTATTTGTTCAAAATTTGCTGTACAATCTTGCAAAACTCATTTTTTAATTATGAAAAATCTATGCAGATGACAGTCAAATCTAGGGGTGGGAGAGAAGAAAAATTCCTTTATTCCTTCTTAGCTTAAGGTGGAAGCAGATATTGTATGTACTCAGAAGAAAGACAATATAATTAAGTGAAAATATAGATTAGGATGGTCTACACCTAAAGTTTACAAAAGTGAGAGAAGTAATACTTAATCTAACTTAGTATAGCTTTTTTACAAATCACAGTTCTTAAAACAGTTAGATACTGTGTATGTTGAGATGCTGGAACGACATAGTACTGAATTGGCGAGAGTTCTTTTGGCTGGGAATAGCAGCAAAAATCCTTGTAAAAATTATTTTTTTAAAGATAATATTAATACATATACTAGAGGTTAGCTTACTACTGTTTTCGAGCATTAGTAAATTCTAAACATCATGTTAATGACGAAAAGATCCCTTTAATTTCTGCTACACTCAAGTGTGTGGACATCAGATATAGTGTATTTTCTGGGAGGGTGAAAAAGCATTGGTGAGCTGAAGGCTCAAGATGTGACAGCATTTTGAATGAGGAGTATAGTTGTTGCCATAATTTGTACCTGTCCATGGACACATCAACTGTTGCAAATAGAATGCACCTGACATTTGCAGAAATAATGTTTTGTCATACTTTAATTTAGAAGTTAAATAACAAAATAAAATAATTTTGTTCCATGTCATTCATTGGGCTTTTCTTATGTTATTAAAAAGAAATGGCTTAAAAGTGCAATGGTTTTATCCTGCACGCTTTAAGTGCGGTTCCACATAACACAAGCAGCCAGACCTGCTAACTGCTGTTCGTGCCCTACAGTTGGGAGGGAAGCAGCTGTTTTGATGGGTCTTTATCATAGTCAAATAATTCTAAAAAATTTTAACTTCTAAAACTTCTATGCAGGATGGACTGAGTTTGATTTTATTTTATTTTTTAATAAAATTGCGTTAATATAATTGTATGTAGTTATTTTCCTATATCCTCCCTGAAAGTCTCCTAGCAGTACCTGGTTGTTCTGCAAGCCAAGTGAAACCTATCCACATCCACAAAACTATAATAACCTGGACTGGATTCATTTTGTCAAAGAGGATGTGATAATTACCTAAGATTTATTATGTGGGTTTTTTTCATCCAGCTAAATTCAAAGCACTGTTCCAGTCAGTGAACCCTGCAAACTATAGTTTTAGGGGTAAGCCTTGAAACCACTCTGATTCCATATGTTGCTCAGGTAAATGAAGGGAATCTACCTATATAATGTTAGATATAATAATGTATACTATAATAGACTTAATAGTTACAATAGTAAAAATCCATTAAATAAGAAACCAACATCTGAAGAATTTTCTTCATCAGGTAATAAAAAGACTTAAAGCTGTAACAGTCAAGGCCGATGTAGAAAAATCAAACTTTTTCCAGACTCTCCTGATAGGGTCACAGGCCTTGGCAATAGATGGCAGAATGAGCTAGCATGAGTGATTGTATGGAATGCTGTCCTGTTGGGCTGCTGATATAGTTGGAATTCTAACTATTTAGTTGCTACTGGTGTGCAAAAAGATCTGTTTGAAGAGAGGCAGTCTTGTTGATTATATGTGTCAGGTGAGTTTGTTTCATGGCAGTCCATGAGTTTTGCATTTTTTCTCCACAGGAGAAGTGTGTGTCTGTGGATTTCACATAATTCTGAACTCTTTAACACATCCGCCCCCTATGCAAATTCTGTATTAAGCCTTTATTCTATACTAAGCCTTTAATTGCAAATCAACATAAAATTGCTCACGAAACTTGCTCTGAATTTTTGTAATAGACAGCCAGGTTTATGATAAGATTTAACTCGACCTAAAATACTTTGCTATTGATAATCATAATGCATTTTCCTAGGAATACAACATTTTTTCCATTTCTTTAATATTACATTTCTTAATACCCATAGAACGCTGGATTATACCAAGGGCTTGGGAAACTGATGCAATGTTTTTTTCTGTTTTAAACTAAATTAACCTTTAGAGGCTGTCTTTCATTGGTATATTGACTACTTCCAATAACAGCAAACCAAGAGTTCTACATTACCCTTGACACTACAGTAAAAATACAGATCAAACCTAAAAACAGAAGTCATCTTTTTCGTGGTTAAAAAAAATTATTTCTAACCCAATTACAGAGGATTAAACTTGCCATTTTGGATGGTCTGCATAGTAAAAGGGAAAATTAAACACTTCAAGAATGGACTTTATTTATTTTTCACATAGTTACCAAACTAAACCGTGTTTTAAAGAAAAGAAAGTTCCCAGAAGGATTTTACATTGAGGAAACTAGTGCCAGGAATATTTTCAGGGCAGTAAGCTGTCTGGTGAAAATAATTTCTGGTGTAAGTTGTAGAACTGTAATCATGCTATAAAAGTGTTTTTTGGCAACATTCTTTAGGCCTTTCCAGAAGTCAATGGCCACACCCTTTTTACTAATGCTTTATTTCTCAGGTGATTCAACCAGTCTCAATGGGTCTGGTTATGAAATCAGATACTGGTGATGGAAGTGGGACATAGATTTTTCTTTATAAGTGTGCAACTGGTCACATACAGGCTATAAGCAGGTGCTATTGTCCTCATACTACATGAGAACTGGGTAGGAACTAGTTATGGTATAGGAAATAGATCACTTGGGAACAGAGGTGAGCTCTGGTGTCAGCTGAAGGCAGAACACAGTCTTCATGTCTTGGTCTTGAGCCATAATGGTGATTCTTTGAGCAGTCTGTCACCAGTCAGGGTATTTGGTTAGAGATTATTGATGCAGTTTTGGTGTTTTGCAATAACTTGTGTGATAGAACCACACTGGTGGTGGGTACTGGTTCATGTCCTAGAGTTCTGCAGCACCACTGCAGCAAATCATCTACTGATGGAGCATGGTGGGAAACAGAGAGTGGCATAGCAAGAACTGCAGGAGAAGGAAGAGGTGGATTTGGGGCAGATGTTAAGCAATGTTTTATATCCTTTACAGCACCCCACAGAGACCTCTGAAGTGTGAGGTACCTCAGGGCAGACTCTGCAGAGGCCTGTTTCAGCCCTGTAGCACTCCTTGGTACTATTCCTTTGGAAGTGCATTGCTTGATGAGAAACTGGTTTGCAAGAATGACTCCTTTATAATTTTGATGAAAATCTGGAGTGCTTTAATTGCTGTCAGTTACATCATACTTACTTCAAAATAATTAAAAGTGAGAATAGAATTAGACCTACTTGTCTTTAAAAATGTCTAATAGAGGGGGTGTACCCGTAAAAGCCGTGAGTCATCAACAGAAAGGAAACTGCTCTTTATTGTAGCTTTTGCAAACAATGCCAAGGTGTGTTTAGGTGTTAGGAAGGAAGTTGCCATCTCTTTGCTGAAGAGTTGGACAACACTCAGCTACTGAGGGTGGAGTGGGAATACAAGTCACAGTGAATCAGGAAAACAGGGCAGGATTTGTGTTTCTGAACTTCCCCTCTTTGCTTAGACTGCCTCCAAACCTGAGAAATACCACTACATTTATTTGAATATTCATGTTTTTACCCTTGAATTGGTTTACGAAACATTTTTAAAGTATAACAGATATCACTGTATTTGTAAGATAATGTTTTGGACTGAAATAATAATACATTTAACAGTTAAATTTTATATTTTGCATACATGCTTGCTATGATTTTAAAATGCTGAACAAACAACAGTTACAAGTTACATTATATAATATATCATCTTTAAACCCAGGAAATACAAATTAGGAATTACTGAAAAGTGTTCAGTCTCCCTGGAGAATGCTTTTAGTTTGAGCAAATTCCACTTTGTTAAATAATTATAAAAGTTACATCGACTAATTGGTCATTCTGTATGTGCATAAGTAAGTGGAAATTTTGTGGACACACAAAATACTCTAAAAGTTAAGGGTCTTTAAACAGAGCATCTCTTCCCATTTCCTGATGATATCATATTGAGCTTTTAAACAGGAGTCTGGAACTGGCACTTTCTATGATAGACATGGTAAGTCCTGGGTAAAAAATGGACGTGCACTTACAGCCTGTGCATCTCTGCTTTTGTAACAGGCACTGCCAAAGCATGGGGTGGGATGTCTGTTTTCCACTTGTCTTCGCTGCAGCAAAAGCTCAATGTTTCAGGAACCCATCAGAAATCATCAGACTGAGCAACCTCACAGATTTCTCCAGTCTGCTAATTATATCATTATATCTCAATGCTGAGAGCCCAGGTTTTGTCTAGGTGTTGCTTAAAACATAAATCCCTCACTGCCAAAAGGCAATAGAAGTGCCAAGTCTCCACACAGCTGTGTATTTTCTATGAATTCCTACTTAAAGAGCAGAAGAAAACTGCAGTTATAAACTACTGCGTAAAACTACTATGGCATCTTGATGGCTATTATCCAGTTGAATTGTCCCTAGTTTTAAAATAATTCACCTTAAGAACCAGTTTCTTTAAATATGATTTTAATTCCAGAATGTTTTCATACAGTGTGGAGTTTAGAGATTACTATTCCAGCCTGAAGAAATGACATGGAATTAGAGACCTTTAACTTAAAGCAAGGTCTGATGTCTGTATGTCTCTTCCAAACCACATTCCTGTCCTCAGCAATTAGAAATAACCGAGATGAAATCTCCTTGTGAGGTGTTGGTTTAGAAAGTAAGGTCAAACCACTGTTAACTATTAGTTATTCTCCTGCAAAGTGTTTCCAGTATCTGGGCTACCAAATGTGATGAGTTTATTACTGGCTGTTTTGTGCTGGCAATGCTACTACTCTGAGAGACCTACCACCTGCATTTCATTTGAATTTGATTTTGGTTTAAGTGATGTAATTGTATTTACTATTATTATTATTATTATACTGACTTTGGTCACAGAAAATAAGGTGATCTTTACCAGGCACAGTACAAACACAAACTAGAAAGAGTCCCTCATCTGAAGTGCTCACCATCTACCTCCATCTTCACATCCCTATATTTTTCCACATCAGTAGGACTTTTGAGGTGTATTTCCATACTATTATTTTGTCCAAAACACACATGCGTTTTACTATCTGTACATTATTTGTCGCTGTTTTCCCCAAGTTTTTAACCTAATGGGACATACTTCTGGTCTCTTGCTGTTAAATGTCGTTCAAAGCTCTTAGCGTGGCGCGATGTCCTTTGCTTGTCTATGGTGGGTCTGCCTCCTTAGCTGTTCCTAACCCCAGCTTGGTTTCCTTCACCTTCCCCGGGCGGGAGGCGAAGGATAGGCGGAGGCCGGGGCAGCGCAGCCCGGAGCCCCGGCAGAGGCAGGGGCCGGTCGGGGCAGCGGTGGCAGCTGCTGTGGGCCCGAGCGGCCGCCCCTCAGCGGCATGAGCCGTGCAGAAGGGGCGCGGAGCGGGAGGGAAAGACAGGACACACAACCAAGGAGCACATTGGAGCCGGGAAAAGAGCCGGGGCGGGAAGGGCAGGGGGGAGCCGGGCGGGGCTGGCGGAGAAGGGCGGGCGGCGGGGCGAGGCGAGCCGAATACACACACAGAGACATCCTCGCCCTCCGGCTGCCGTGACAGTCACCCGGAGCCCCGGGACCGCGTCCCGCCTACTGCCGCCGGCTCCCCCTGCCCACCCTCCACCGCCCTTTCTCCCTGCCGCCGGGCCGGGGCGGCAGCTACGCCAACCGCATGCCCGGAGAGAGCAGGAGCAGGACGGGGCAAGGTGAGTGTCGTCCCTTGAGGCTGGGCTCGAGCTGGGGTGGGCAGGTGGGAGCTGTCTAGCAAAGCTGGTAGGGCTCCACGCTTCTGGGGCAGCCGGAGGCGGCAGTGGCGGAGCTGAGC
Source organism: Cisticola juncidis (assembly GCA_013400215.1). NCBI lineage: Eukaryota > Metazoa > Chordata > Aves > Passeriformes > Cisticolidae > Cisticola > Cisticola juncidis. The sequence continues at coordinate 541,346 of VXBR01002272.1, forward strand.
GGAGGTCGCTCAGGGAGGACCCGTCGCGCCTTACGGGGACTCGACAAGGAGCGGTACAGGCGGTGCCACGGCGGGTCCGGAGGAACGGGGCTGGTCCTGCTCCAGCTCCTCGCCCCGCTCCGCGATGCCCCGTGCAGCAGAGGCCGCAGCTCCGCGCTGCCCCGGTCGCTGCGGGAACGTGCGGGCTCCGCTTGTGCCCGTGGGGGGCCCTGAGAGGGGGCTCCAGGGCCGGCGGGCGCTCGACTCGCTCTCTCTCGGGCGTCTTTATTAATTTATGCTTTTGAAGAACTTTCAGCGTTTGTTTAGTTGCAGATTTCTACACGAGGGTCTGTTTCGAAAGAAGGGCCGCGGTGCCCGGAGCCAGTCGCCTCCTTTAAGCCCCGTGGTGGTTGTCACGGAGCGGCTCTGCCCCCGCTGCTGCTTGCCTTGGCGGGGCCCAGAGCCGGCTCTCGGCCCTTCCCTCCGCCCGCACGGTCCCCGCCTCCGTCGAGGAGGTAGGGGAGCCTCGAGCCGAAAGGAAAGTGGAAAAAAACAAACAGGGAGCGTAATGAGTTAGGCTTGTGGAGCGAGGCTCCGCAGCCCGCAGTGGGCTGTGATGGGAGGCAGCGCTGGTGCGCGTACTCACAGCTCGGTCTCTGCGGTTCGCAGGTGAACGCGCTGTGCGGTTCATGCCGGCTGCGGGGTCAGTGCGCTCATCTCAGTGCGGTGCTCGGCAGAAGCCAGGAGCTGTGTTTTACTACGAAACCGTTTAGGTTCACGCCAGAAATTCTACTCTAGTAATTTCTTTTTTGTATTTTTTTTTTAATTTAGTTTTTATATCCTTCTCAATTCTTACGACTGTATAAACCTTCTTGTAGACCTTTTCTATGTATACCTATATTTATTAATGCAATTTCTAGTTAAATGTTATCCTTTAGTACATTTTCACAGTTAAAGGGCAGAGGAAATTCTCTCATCCTCAAACACTTGCTATGGAATTACTTTGGTTGCATACTTAGTTCTGTATCATGTACAGAGGTCTGGCAAATGCAACAAGTTATGAGATGGATGTTGTATCTGTACAGAATTTGAGTTCAGAATAGGAAAACCCATGGCAGTTGGAAACAAATGGAGCTAAGTATTTATTGCAGAATAGTAGTCCTTACAGAATGTAGGTAGTGGAGTGTGTGAAACAGAGCTTTCCTGGTGCAGATGAAGTAAGGGAATTCACGGGTATATCTCTGGCTTGTTGTTTAGTGGATTCAATCCTTCTATATAAATTTTTCATATGTGTGATACTCGGTCTCAGTAAATATTTGTTGGCCAGTTTCAGTAAATAAAAAGTCATATTGTTTTGAACAGAAACCCCATTCACTTTCCTGTCGGAGTTGTATGTATGGGTTTGCAGTGTGACAAGGCCTCCTGACCCATGAAGACACTGTGACATTCAGTATCATTCCCTGGTGGGGGAAGGGCAGGGGTGCG
>VXBR01002275.1:0-16430 GCA_013400215.1 Cisticola juncidis
CCCAACTGGTCAAATTTATTCTCCTCAGTTATAAATTTCTAGTGTATACATGTGCCAAAAATAGAATCGTTTGCCTTGAAGTGCTCTCCTTAAATTGTGTATTGAGTATTCAGTAGTCTTTTGAAATGCCTGGTTAGGATTTCATGGTATTAAGCTGTGTTTACAAGAGTTTCTTTCCCCACCCCCAGCCTGTGTTCTAGAGAGATTTGCAAATTTAAAATGTCCTTCACACAGAAACTGAGGATATCTCTGCTCAGAAAGTAGAAGCAAGCTGCTGATTTTTAATTTTTATTTTAATCAAGTACTAGACTTGAGATGATATTGTGTTTATTTCAAGACAATCATTCATTTTTCTAAGTAGGTTGAGTGACCTACTTACAGATGACCTATTTTTACTAGATACAGTGGAGAAATGTACACTGCTTTACTGCAAGTAAAGTAGTCTGCATTTCCACATTATCCTGAAATCCTTTCTATCCTTTTAAGCAAATCATTTGAGATAAGGTTAAATGATGTACAGTGTGTGTTGCCTTTCATGATATTTGATATATATAAAAGTATACCTCCAGCATTTTGGCTTCAATTAGGCACATATGAACTAAGAATTAATAAAAATAGAGTAGTTAGGCACATCTTGTAAGACACATAAACACTTTCAGACTTGAGCATGCATATTCCTATCTTTATTTTCCTTGAAAATGAAGTTTGATTAGAACAGAAAAAGTATATTTGTTATTCAGTTAGACCTGGTGTTTAATGTTTAATAAAATATCTGTGTGTAATTAACATATGTCCTTTATTCTCTCTGTTTGGTTTCTGTAATGTTCTGCTAAGATATTGCTGGAAAATTGGCACAAATTAAAAGAAAGTTCTTACACTCTGGGTGACAGGCATTCAACCAGGCTAAAAGGAAACATACAAGGAATAATTACAGAGAATTAAAAGTATTTAGGGAAGTCAGATGCCCAAAATGAGTTTGAGCAGAGGATGTAAATGCTTCAGTGTTCTAGTCAGTGATATATTATCTCTGCTATTACTGGCTGAGAGTCTCTTGCTATGAAATAAGTAGCTGTAAGTATAAAGTTCAAAAATATTTGGCCCAAAGTCCTTGAAGATAGGTTTCTGTTATACCACTGTCATTAGTGAATGCATGAACTCGAGAGCATAAAATCAAGTGAAAATTGTGATTCTGTTTCTCTAGCATATGATGGTAATGGAAGATATGCTCAAGGACTTTCTGCTGGGAGAACATCTTCTTTTAGTTGGCAACCAGGTGAGTTAAATATTTCTTGAAAGGCATGGAATGAACTCATTATTCAATAATGAAATTAAATCTCTGTTTTGCTTCTTTGTAATTGCATTCATTTCTACTACTGAGGTACTTGGCCTGTTTTTCAATTCCTTATTTAACAGTGTCCAAGGGTTTTATGGGCACACATTTGTGGAAAATGTAAATGCCGTAAATGTGTTTTATATGGCTGTCAGAGTAAAAAGTCAAGGCATTAATCACAGAATATTCTGAATTAGAAGGGACCCATAAGGATTATCCCATAAGGATAAAGTACAACTCCTGTTCCTGCAAAGGACCATCTTCAAGAATCGCATACTGTGCCTGAGAGTGTTGACCAAATGCTTCTCGAACTCTGTCAGGCCTGATCACTTCCCTGGGGAGCCTGTTCCAGTGCCCAAACACCCTCTGGGTGAAAAACCTTTTTCTGATATCCAGTCTAAACCTCTCCTACATAGTAAGAGCTATACGTAAAATCACTATCATTAAATCTTCAGTTAATGGCTTTGGTTATCCTTCTTGACTGTATCAAACCACTCCTTTAAAATCTCCAGTGGTAGGTAAGAGGTGTACACTTCACTATTACCTAAATCTTATTGATAGCTAAATATTAGTTTTCTCTAAAAGAGTAACAGATTTGTGTAGTTCTTTGGCAAGTATTTCCCCCAAAAAGTAATCCTCCTTTAGTTTAACTGTCCTTCAGCCAGGATACAATTATCTTCTAACAGGTGTTTCCCTTTTTATCTTGCATTAGTCTTTAGAAAAGGTCTAACACAAAGCACTAATTATCTAACCAGCATGGCAATGAATATAAAATGCTAATTATTATTAATGTGCATGTATTGAAGTATGATCTTGTCTGTTTAGCATCCTTGTTATCGACTTGGATTTACAAAGATGGTGTATTTGAAAGCTCTGTAGACTTTTGGTGGATAATGCCAGCTTCTCCAAAGGGCTTAATCTCTTAATAAACAGAAATTGATCTATTTCATAAATGAGACAAGATCTATTTATTAATTTATTCTATTTAATAAACAATGCTGCTGATGCCTGCTTCCAAGCTGGTATTGAAAATGTTATGTAGTACAGATTGCCTGCAGCACCTGCTGTCAAGGAATAGCAGGAGCTTGCTCAACCACAGGAAAATGAAGGCAGAGGCAGAGTCCTTAATGACAACTTTTGCAGTCCCTCGGTGCCAAAGCAAGAGTAGAGGTCTGGGGACAGCAGCCATGGTCACCCAAGTGCTCAGTGGCTGCCAGACAGGTCCATGGTAAATGAGGCAAGATAGAGATGAGGCTGGGAAGGCAAGTCAGCAGGTCCAAGCTGAGATCAGCAAGATACAGGGCCAAGCACAGCATTGCCACAGTGCAGGTTGAGAAGGAACCAAGGAAAGGGCTTGAGTGTAAATGCAGCTCCAAAGACATGGGGGACAAAAGGAACCCTGGCAAGGCAGGAAAACCATGTCAGAGCTGACCTTCAGCACCAACAAGTAAAACCCTAGGCGTGGGGAAAGAGCTTGTGTAGACCAGTGGTACAATCAGAGCTCCTGCCACATTTGCCCCATGGCAGAAAAGTTTTGAAGACTAAGCACAGTTATTAGGATATAAGGTATTTTTCCAGCCGTTGTATTCTCATCTCTAATAATTTTATGCATGTCACATTTTGCCCCATCTTTTGAGTCTCTAGTTGAAGACAGCATTAAAAGATTTGACTGGATTGAAGTATTGGAACATACTGCTTTGATTCCAGACATCAGCTCAGCTATACCATTAAGTTGGAAGATCAGTTGGTTTGCTGAGCTTTCTTTTTGGCAAATCAGCAATACAGTTGTGGGTTTGTTTTTTTTTTAATTGCTAACATACTTTTGAGTACTTCCAGTTTTACGCTTTACGAATTTGTTCCACAGTTTTTATGTGTGACTAAGAAAAGACCAACAGGCTTTTTCCTTTCAAAATACTGTTTTTAAGTTTGAAGTCCTGTATTTGCCATTCTGCAGTCTTTCAGAACCACAGCAAACATTCTTCATTTCTTGGGAATGATCACTAACCATTTAGAAATTCCTTGGCTAGTTCCTTAAATATTTTACTGTAAATTTGTGCAGCTTGTGATGAATCATGTTCAAGTACTTTAAAAGCAACCGTATTACATCAATTTGTGCGTTCATGCAGTGTGTGCTTATACCTCATTAAAGTTATTAATTAGACTTTTCATTCATTTTTTGTAAAGACATTTATTTTTAAAAGATTCTTTCCTTTTTTTCTGTTCAGTTACTTCTATCAGTTGAGTCGGTATAATAAGCTAGGGTTTTGTGATTACTTGATATAACATCAGTATGTACCTGTGTTTCCCATTTGGAAGAAACAGGTAATGATTTTGAGGAGATACAAAGTACTCTTTTGTGTTTCTTTCTGTTAAACTTCTTGTTAGTGAATGAGTGAATCATGAAAATTTAGTGTAATAACTGAAAATTAAAATTATCTGAACCTGGATATTTCAAAACATAAGACTCACATCCCTTTGAATGCTTGTGTCATTTCCTGGATATTTAGTTGAGTTGGCATTTACCTTAGGACATAATTTAGTCTTTCAAAATGATGCCTGTGTAAGTGAGTATCTCCATTCAACTGTGATTTAACATGTGAGGCTTGACTGTAGTCTTTCTTTTAGAGTCTGGATTTTGGTTGGTTGACTAAATGTGGTTTTCCACTTTTGCCTCTTTTGTTTGCCTAACAGATGTACACACACAAAATTCCTGTTAGCTTAAGGCCTCTGTCTTTTCAAAGCCTGTAAATGTGGTTTCTTCTATAAAATCTAAGAGCTGACTGATGAGAATCCTTTCACCAAGATTGTTTTCAAGATACAGATTCTGATGATTAGTATCAGTAAATTATTATTAAATTATCTTGGTGGATGTTAGGAACTGGCTTTCTTAATGAAACTGAGGAGAATTTGAAGACAAGTGTTAGATGCCAACAGATATTTTTAGAAGTACTTGGCTTCTAAAGTAAACTGTTTTACACCAGTTCATTCATGTTTGTTCGCTGGGGCTTATATGGCCCAGGATTCCACAGTATAAATGTTTTAGATGAAATATAAATGTTTGTTTATGGTGATTGATGATTTACTTTGAATGTTCAATGGAATGTGTTTCCATTTTGTATACAAACAAACAGGTTTCTTTGAGTTCAGTGGATAGATACAAATTTTCAGCTATGAAATAGCTTCCAAGTAAAGGACATGCCTGTGCCTTAAATATGGGTTCTGATATTGCTTCCTGAATGAGCCTGTAGTCTTAGTAGGAATGAAACCATCTATGACCATCTACAGTTTTTCAAAGCACCTGCAAAGCATCTTCTTTGGCTGAGAGTAAGAAGCTGCATATTACTCTCACACCAGCAGGCAAAGAACACCAAGAGGCCCCAGTTATTTCAAATGTTGCAGTGACTGTTTACATTCTTATTAAATACAGGTCTTGCAGTGGCTTTTGAGCTTCATGAGACAGACTGGAATCATGATTCTTATTACCTTGGAAAATTTTTAGGCTGTGTTTTTGTGATATTTTTCCTGATGGACAATGTGCAATTCATGGATTGGCCACTACTTACTGTCTTGTACTGTCTGCTTGGATTTTCTTTGGCAAATACAAGAGAAACTGTGTTAATAAATAGAATTTGTTTATGTGGAAAATGTTGGAAAATAGCATTGGCTGAAATGATTTTATTTTGTCTCACAATTTTAAATGTTATATATAACATTTTCCAAATTGTTGCATTTGGAGGTTATGTAAAAGGATGTGTTGGATGCTTTTATCTTTCTAGTCATAGGTGAGGTTTTGGCAACCATCAGCTGTCTTTGAAGATACCAAACATAGTATTTAGAGTTACATAGGATCTGTGGCTTTCTGGATAGAGAAGACTCACAATCCTCTCACTTTGGAATTGTTTTATTGCCTTGAAATTCTAAAACACCCAACAACATGTTAAGCAAAATTGAAGTTACTTTATTTGGCATGATTCTGTTGCCATGATGTATTGAGTGAGCTGTTCAGAAGCAGAATGAAGAATTCTATGAAGGTGCTAAATGTTGTAAATGTAATCTGAAAGAAACTCTAGCAGCACTTGTTAAAAATGTTGATGTGAACCCGCAGTAAGTAGACTATCAGAAATACATGAATTATGAGTACTTTATCCAGTCTATAAAGATGGTGAGTGGACTGGAGCATCTCTCTTATGAGGAAAGGTTGCAGGAGCGGGGCCTGTTTAGCTTGGAGAAGGGGATCTTGTCAATGTAAACAAATACCTTAAGGGTGGATGTCAAGACAAAGGGGCCCAATTCTTTTAAGCAGTGCTCAGCAATAGGACAAGGGCAACACACACAAACTGAAATACAGGAAGTTCCATCTGAATACGAGGAAAAACCACTTTACTGTGAAAGTGAAAGAGCATTGGAACATGCTGCCCAGAGAGGCTGTGAAGTATCCTTCTCTGGAGATTCTCAAAACCCTCCTGAATGCAATCCTGTGCAACCTGCTGTAGGTGAACCTGCTTTAGCAGGGCAGTTGGACTAGATGATCTCCAGAAGTCCCTTCCAAACCCAACTATTCTGTGATTAAAATAACTTAGAATATAATGGCATTCTGGTACATTTGCTAATATATTTCCCTGACAGAAGAATGTAATTTCATCCTTTCTGCTGCCTTTCTTTAACTGGGAGATCAACTTACATGAATTCTTGGGCTCACACTAGGAATTTATTTTATTCTTGAAGAATTTAGTGGACTAATGATTGAGCACTTCTTAAAGATATTTAAAATTACATGCTTGATTAGGTCTTTTCTTCTAATATAATATTTTTATTCCTAACTCACTGTGAAATTGAATTAAGTACAAACTGAGAGTTGTAATAATATCAGTCATCAAAAAACTTGAAATAGCAAATGCTTGGCATTTCAACTTTTCTAGAAATAAGTCTTGTTTTCCTGCTTAAACTTGTTTAAAAATAGACAGTTTCCTCTGCAAGTCAAGAATGTACTATCCCAAACCAATTTTTTATTATTATTGTGAGCATGAAGAAACTGAGCTCCAAATGAGCTAAATCGGGCCAAATACTATGTTATTTCTTGTCTAGGGAATTAGGTATCACAGTTGTGGAAAACTCAGAAAATATTTCTCTTTGACTTGGTACAGTCAGTGTGTACACATACGAGAAGAGGCATGCTTTTTAAATGTCTCTGCTTACAGTATTGCTTTCTGCCTTTACACGTAAACTGAAGAACCAGAATTTAAAAAGGAACAATGAAATGATTTTTCTTTTGGATATTTCTTCTCAGATTCTTTTCGTCCTAAACTTTTCATGTGCTCCTCCCCATTGGACCACAGTTGTCTTACCTCACTGGAAATACAATGATTGTGTTTAGCCTGACAGGGCTCTGAGTTGACGGGCTCTGGTTGTACTTAAAGTTGGAAAAAGGCATAAACTCTACAAGCTTATCTAGAACTGCAGTCAGAGATGTATCCAAAGCATTCCATTCATGATTTCTATCAGGAAATAAAGTTGATTCTTATGGTGAAGTTTTCTTCTTTTGCCGTCACTATAATTTTTGTGTGCCCCAGATGATAAACTTGTAATTAAAAAATGAGATAACCACAGAACACTTACTTTTGTAACTGATAAATATGTAGATAGCAGCTTGGGCAAGAGTTAAAACCACCACTGCTTTTGCACAACTATTTAAATTTGTTGCTAAAATTCAAGTAAGGTAGCCACGATAGGGTCGATTGCAATGGTCCTCTGGTAGCAATGTCTTGAATCTGCTGGTGGTACACCTTTTGCAGTTATTAAAATGCATTATTCACAGTTCTTCCAAGCAGGGCTTCTCAGCACTTGGAGTGTGTGAAATAATTATGCGTAGGTACTGCGAGTTGCTTTGCTGCTAATAGTACATTTCTTTAGAAAACCAGAGATATGTCATCTGGTCTAAAAATCGCAGCCTCTGCCAAAATATATGCATTGCAAATGTCTTGGTTGACAGAAACACACAAGCTGTGGCCATGAAGGGTGGTTTGGTGCCAGACGCAGTGTTAGAAATGGCATGTTATCAAAATTGTTTTAATTTTCTTTATTTTCATTGTTCAGTGAAAAGTTTCTGTAATAAAGATAATACAACACTTTCTATGATGTTGAAACTGAGAAGTCTGACAGGAGGGTTCTGTGTACTAAAAATTGTTAACTTAAATTTATCTTTCATTCTCTAATAATGCAATTTTAAAATTACTAGAAAATGAAACTTCTTATGGTGAAAAAGTGATAAACTGCTTTTTTACCAGTTTCAAAATTTGTTTCATTCCTTTGTAATGAAACATGCTCTGACGTGGAGAAGGTGTGATTGCAATGTTTTAGCTGCAGGGCAGTAATGAAGAGCACAACACGGCAACCTCTTTAGCTCCTTCAGTATGACCTGCAAATCATTTAAAAGCAAATAAAAATGAGGCAGCATGGTATATATATATATATACATATTTATTTATTTATTTATTAGCTAAGAGGCAGACCAATAATTTCAAGAACTTGGGTCCAAAGGATTGGACTATAACTTTATCGTCTTTATTTGGGCTGTGCAGGGGATAAATTTGTCCCACTACTATGTGTCAGGTCTGCATCCTGAACTGCAAAATGCCTCCTGGGACTTAAAACAACCTTCTTTATATTTTAAACTGCAGCTTCTGCTAGGAAATGAAGCCATTTCATCCTTGGTAGCAAGTGTTTACAGTGTCAATTAGTAGGATTTTTAACTAAGGGGTTATTTTGCCTTCTAATTGCATAATTTCTTATTTGTTGTTCATTAGTGCAGATATTTACTTCCCATTTTTCCTATTTCAGTTGGTCCCGTATGTCTGATGGAGTAAAAATTGTCTAATATTTGCTTTCTGAAGTATTTTTATTCTGTTCAGCTGAAATACCAACACAGATGTTCTCTTCTCTCTAATTAGCATATGTTTATATTTCTGTTAAATTAAGTAACTGCAACAGTGTGTATATAAATAGCACACAGCAAGTGTTAATGGCAAACTGGCTTGTCCTCTGAACATTACCTTAGGCTGCAATGATTGCAAAATTACATGAGATTATGTTCTGAATCCAATCCAAGTTTGGCTCAGTCTTTTAGTATGTTCATGTGAAAGGTAGTTCAGGTTATTCCCATTTAAATAGTTTACTGCTAGCTGTGTGAGTGTCTAGAAGATCCAGCTTGATCTTGGGCAGACAGGGCAAAGGAGGATGGCTTTGTTGCCATTTTTGTAATTTCTTGTTTCTTAAGTGCCTGCAACTAGAGTTGATTTGGTTGGGTTTTTTCCAAAATGTGTTGGTGTTTTCCTCGTCTTGTTCACCTGAAGACTACTAAATATATTCTTTATCCCATGAAGGTCAGCTGAATTTGGAACAAACCCGCTCTTTTTGGCCTTATACTAATGCACAGTATTTAAGGAACAAACTCATCCAAGCTCTTGTTTTTTGTGGTTTCTTAATGGTGCTAAAGAGCCTTCTGAATTCTTTGGTCTCTTCCTTCCTTTCTATTATATTGTGACTTCTCAGTGGAGTAGCTGAGATGAAGAGGAATGGTAACTTGTCATGAAGTAGGAATGTAGAGGGATGGAATCAAATAGCTTTGACGTGAACTTTGCTCCAGCTACTGTTGCCAACCAAAGATTTTATGTGGTACACCACAGCCTCTGTGAAGGCACACAATGTACCCTCTGAAGCAGTTCAGTCTGGAAGCTGGGCAATGTTAACTTGTTTATAATAGCTTAAATCTGGTGGGAATGCCTTTTGGCTTTTACATACTGCATGCACCTTTTAAAAAATGTATGATGTTCTGAAATTGAAGTATACTTAAACAGAAGGAGATATCCTGAGAGTGTGGCGAGATTAAAATGAAGAAAGGATGAGATGTGGTCACGGCACAACTTCCATTGACTTCACTGGTTACTTTGGTAACTGTGCTCTTTCCCTTCCTCTGCAGTGGCCCTCCACCATGCTTGTGTCCTCTGAGGGTTCTTAGAAGTGAGGTGCTCTCCTCTTAATACACTTGGTGATAATAACAACAAATATGCAAAACAAGTTGTTTGCTCCTCTTTCTATTGGACTGGGAGAAGAAGAAAAACACTAGCAGTACTATTTTTTAGTTGGGAGAATATATTTTTTTCAGGCATAATTCTAAGAATTTATCATAAATATAAAAACCACATGCTCTTTCTGTCGATGCGCATGAAAGGAAATTTTATTTTTTTAATTACAGTAACCATTTTGCTTAATATTAAGTATGTTTTACATTGATTCAGTATGTTGATCTATTTCATCATCTTTGTACTTGCCACAGCTGGCTGAAGTCCCACTCTGCACTGAAACAGGATACGCAATCTGCTTGGGATCAGTACAGAAACTGTGTGCAGACATCTGCCCAGCCATCTTTAGCTCTCTTAGGGAAGGAAGCTGCTTTCAGCATGGGTGTTTTGTGCTTGACATTAGAAATATTCCTGTTTATTCACCCATTTATGATCTGGCTGCAAGTAGCAGGAAACATAAGTGAATAAAACTGTGTGCACCACTAGGGGATTCTTACCCCTGTTTCTGGTTACTTTTAATGTCACTGATAAAATTTCTAAACTTGCATATTTCCTCCCAAATGGGTATGTCCTATAAGTTCCTGCAAGAACCTGTGAGCACAATTTCACTCCTTTCACAGCAGTGGAGAATTGTTTCAGCTGACAGTTTTCAGAAACTACTGGTGAAAGGTGTTAAATGTGTTGCAGCTTCTTACTATACTTAAAGCTGTAGATTCTTCTGAAGATTCAGATGGAAGATTTGTGAGGAGGCGTGCGGCAGAGCACTAACAGAGTTGGCTCTTCTGTGTGGGAGTCAAGTCTGCAGTAGAATGTAGGTAGTTCTATTTCTGTCTCCTCTGCAGTATTTTTTCCTCTGCTCTCATGGTGAGAACTCTCCTTCTGTGATTTCATTATACATATGTATGTGATTCTGCATTCTTACAAATGTAGTCAGAGGAGCGACTGTGGTCCCATTTTAAGAAGCTTAAACAGTTTGCAATTCTGCATCTGGCAGTTACCATCACTGAGCTAGAACTTACAGTCATAAATGTCGTAACGTGCAGCTCTGAAGGCTCCTATTCTGTTTCAGGGCCAAGTGAAACAGATTAGTGAATCTCAAATTGGTCTCATCTAATCTCTTTAATCTTTCTTTAGGTTATATTTATCTTCTTTACACTGGTGTGGACTACTAGATACATTCATGCAGTCAGAGTGATAATCTCATCAGAGGCATAGTGTCTTGTCAAATAGCTTTTGGTTGGTCTATAATTGAGCTTTTCTTTCTACTGTTTCCTTTTTCTTTGCAACCTGTATTGCTCTCACTGGCATTTTGAGCTTCCAAGTCAGCAGCCACCTCCCTATAGGAGGGATAAGAATTTCTGCATTTGAGCTGTCATCTTGGTCTGCATCTACATTAGCATTTCAGACCAGATCTAGAATGTACTTTTGAAGGGAATCTCCTTAAAGCAGTTTGGTACATACTCATCTCTCATAGGATGAGGATGAAGTGGAGGGTGTTCCTCAGCAGCCCACCTAATTTGTGCTCTTTTAAATTCCTTCTCTGGGACCAGGTTAGATCTGGACTGAAATACCAGTTCCTAACATGCTTTTAAAGGGTGCACCAGGGTGTTGGCAACACCTAATTAACTGTCATCATTTTCCACGGCTTGCGAGTACAGACATCCTTCTATAGAGCTATAGATCAGTTTTATCTCCAGCTGAATTCTGATTCCATCTGGGTCTCTTTTTGTAGCTCCAGTGGAATGGGATCAGCTATTACCAAGGCTGGATCAGCAGCTATTACCAAGGCTGTGCCCAAATTCCATGTGACAGTTAAAGGATGTTTCCTAAGACCACCAAGAATTAACTTTGCCTATTAAGTGCAAGACAACTTCCTAGCATTGACATTACAATACCTTTGTGAAATAAAAAGGCTGGAAAAACTTGTGTTAGTTAAAGGATGCTCAGCATGTGGGAGACATAATTCTAGGGACACTAGAATCCTATTTCTGGTTATTTCTAGTAAGACAGATAAATATTTTGTGAATATATATATATATATATAAAATAAAATACATGTAATCAACTTGTGTTCAGAATTTTCTGAAATAGATTGAAGTTGTATTTACCTATGAAGGAGTATGGAGAGTATTTTAACCATTTTGGCAAGTTATCTTTTCTGTCTTTATAACTCTTAAATATGTGCATCTTTATTTTGTCTTAATGTTATATTTGTTTACTGCAGGGTGTTGGGAAAAACAAGGTTGTTGACAGATTCCTTCACCTTTTAAACAGACCCAGAGAGTATTTACAGCTGCATAGGTAAGAATGTGTTAGATTTCCATCCTTTTTTGTTTCAGTCAAATTTCTCATGTTATTAAAACTCATGTTTCTGAAGTTTAATGTGTTCTTACTGTTTGAACAAAGACCTCCTGTTATGGTAAGTGGCACAGACCACAGGAATTTGTCTGGCAGAGGCAATAAGCTGGCAGGTTGAGGAGTGGGTACAAGAATGTTATGCAATCACCCTGTTTGATACATGAGGAAGTAGTAGTCAAAGTGTGGTGATGCTAAACTTTGTTCAAGAAAAATGTTATATTTTGCTGTCATTTCTGGAAAGATTTCCCTAAGCATGAGGTATTGTGTGAGGGAAAAGATGCTTGAACCTATCACTCATCAGAGAAGAAACATTTTACATAGTAAAACCTTTTTGGCTTTTTTCCTTTGGCACTCCTGCTAAGTGCATGTATTTCTTTCTCACCCATAAAAGTTTAGATTAGAAAACTATATCATAAGCGAAAAAGCAGACTTCAAGACAATAAACCAACTGAAAACAATTCAAAAGCTGAAATAATGGGAAATTATCTGCCTGGTTTTTATGACATGAACTAGAAACTAATAAATGGAAATAAATAATAAATATGTCTAGAAGACTCATTTTCAATTGAACTGAATCCCATTTCAGCTTCATCCCTAATCTTTATCTCTTTGTCTTCAACTTTCTAGCTTCATCACCCTGTCTGTTTCCATAAACACTGTTTTTTAAATAGTGCTAATAAAAATGTCCATCTTTGGTATTTTGTCCATTACAAACACATTTCTTGTAACACTTTCTCTCTCACTTTCTTACCCAGATTTTTGTCTTCAAATGTCTTGTACTTCTATTTCTGATAGCTCTATCTCATTACTTTTCTACTGCTGTTTTCCTTTATGCTACCTATTTTAGACTTCCATCACTTCTATATGAAGTACTGCTTTTGTGACCTCCTGCTTTCAGCATTGTGTTAACTTTCCTACTTGGAACAGCCACCCACTTTGTCTGGATAAAATACACTGTGATTTTTGCAAATCCCAATTATGTCACAAAGTACTACATTATTTCTGTTCTTTGTGTGTTCTCCAGTGATGAAGCAGAACAGTGCTTTAATATGAATCCATGTAGCTCAGGAGAACATTGTTCAAGCCCCATGTTTGGGGTTTTCATGGCGCTGTAGCATGTATAAATTACAGTGTGGTAGTTGAGACATCACTAGGAAGAGATGTGTGTTTATTGTGTTGCAAATACAGTGTTCTGTAGTCTCTCCAAGATGCTGCTTATGATTACAGGGGGTTAGAAATAGGTTGAAATAGAAAATGAAGCAGGAAATGATGAGACATGCTATGCACTTTTACAAAAATAATTCATGAATATAGAAAAATTGGAAATTTCTATTTCCGGGATAGCATTTTGAAATGCTATGTGAAAAACTCAGTCTATATGATATTTTGGTTATACTTTACAGGGTGTTTAAACAAGGATTACAGTATTGTTAGTGCACTCTTCTGGATTCAAAACAAAGTAAGAGCAAGTTTATAAAAAACCCAAACAGTTTCCTAGTAAGCTTTTACATACTTGGTGGGGGACGTTCAGTCAGTAGCTCATGGCATAGTTGTACTTTATTACAAAATATTCTAGAATGCACACTTCATCTTTGATAGCCACGTGCGTTTCTCCAGATTTCCTAGCTAGCTACCGTAAGTACCTTTAAGCATGCCAAGGAAAGTATTTTAGATATAATGCTTTTAATGGTGTCTGTATACATGAATTACAGATCTTGACAAATTTGTTAGAGTGGGGTTTTCTGTTGGTTTTGGTTTTTTTTTTTACTGTCTTGATGAAAGAGTATAAGGAATTCTGCTGTTCTAACTCTACATAGGTTCAATGACATTCAAGCACAGAGTAGTTATCTTAGAGGTAATAAGCTATTACCAGGAGCAATTTTAAAATCTCACACTAAAAGTTTAAGAGGATGAGAGGAGATACAAGACAGAAACAGGAGTGTGTTTTTCCTTAAACTTCCTTTCTGATATCTGTATTTACTTGCTCTGCAACTGATTCACGTGGGAAGGGTCAGCCTGACCTAAAGGTTTTGATTGCTTGTGGAGGTTATAAATCATTTATCTTAACGTTTCATACAGCATTTCATTGAAAAATTTTATATTTTTGAAATTTGTAAGTCTTATAAATTATTTCAGTACCATAAAGCAGGAAATCTTAATGGAAGTAAGCTGCAATTATATTCAATAATGACAGAAATTAAGAAAAATGTGTGCTTATGAATTATTCAAAAAGTTGGCTGCTTTTTCTTGCATACTTCCTAATATTAGCAGCTGATCAGGAGTTGACCAGCTCTCTCATTGCATTAATTGTGGGGTTATGGAAACAGGTAATATGGCACAGGCTCAGCACAGCCTCTTCCTAGGACTGCACTGATGAAGCATTTTGCTGCTTTTCTGTGTTAAGGAAGTACTTTCATCTGCCAGGATTTCCCTGTCACTCCTTTCCTACAAGAGTGAGTTTCAGTAGAGAAATCCCAAATTTTGTTCACCCTCCTGGTATGGTTGTCTCCATTTTGTTCACCCAAGACACCACCTACATGTTACAGAATAAATGACAGCTTTACCTTGTCCTAATATTAAAGAACTTTTAAGAGTTCTTTGTAGAAATTAAACATGTGCTGGTTTTACAGCCAGTAAGAAACTGTATGTAAGAAAAATTTATGTTCTCCAAGCTAACGTAACAGAGTCAAGTGTTGCTCCTAAATTAGTGAACTCTGGGAAGCCTCATTGTTTTAGGAACCTTTCTGTTACTACTTTTGCTATCTCTCCTGTGAGTGATGTGGAAAGAATTTTCCAGTGGTTCTACACAAAAATCTGAATCTAAAATTTGGTAGACTAAATTGGTATTTCATTAAATCAAGGAAATAATTTTCATGGAAACTGATAATCATAGAATCATAGAGTGTGCTGGATTGGAAGGGAGCACTAGGATCATCAAAGTCCAGCTGCTGGCCTTGCACAGGACCAAGAGTCACACCATGTTCCCAAGAGCACTGTCCAAATGCTTCTTGAAGTCAGATACGCTGCAACCACTTCCCTGGGGAGCCTGTTCCAGTGCTCAACCACCCTCTGGGTGAAGAACCTTTTCTAGTATCCAAATTAAAGCTCCCCTGACACAGCTTCAAGCCATTCTCTGGGGTCCTGTCACCTTGTCCTCTGGTTCCTGTCATGAGGACATCTTGCTTTATTGTTCTTTATTGTATATTTATGATTATCTTGGGGGTTTTTTATTCCCTCACAATTATATCTTGCTTTGAACTAAAAAGTCTCTAAAATGAAGAAGATTCCATAAAAAAGAAGAAAATACCATAAAAATTTAGAGAAGACCCATGCAAGAACATATGCCCTGTTAAGACTGTAAAGTCCTTCTTAGCAATGATGAGAGCAATAGATAAGTATAAAACTGCAAGCTCCCAGCTCTCCTACATAAAAATGTCAGAATAAAGTATCATGAACTTTAAATAGTTGTCTCCTTTGATATGACTGAAGAAAAAAAAGATTAATTTTTCTTCTCTTATCATCAAATTACTAATTTCACACGAAAATGTTTTTTCTGGAGTAAGATGTTCTTTGTCATTTAAGCATTCAAGTTTACATCTATTTGGAATTAAGTCATACTTTCAAGCTGCTTTTCATATTTCAATTAGAATGATTTCTCCTCCTTGCAGTTACTATTTTTGTGATGGCTATATGTACAAAACTACAGCATTTATCCTTTTGTTTTCAGTGCAAGCTGGATTTATTGTTCCAGTTTAGGGATTTTGGAAGGATTTTTTGGTTTTGTTTGGGGATTTTGGTTTTGTGGGGATTTTGGGGATTGTGAAGAGCCTTCTGATAGAAAGTTTCCTAAAAGCCTGGGTTCTGACTACGAGGATGTAAACTTTCAAGACACAATTTTTATGGTAGTTTCTGGTGGTATAAATGAGTAGGCATATGGATTAATATATATGCATTGAGTTTTTGGAGTCATATATTGTATCTGATCATCAAAATACAGTGCTACGCTTAATACAAAAGTGTAAAAAAATAAAAGAAATATTTACATGTAGTTTATTCTGATACACTCATTTTGGCAACTAAAATCAGCTGGAAAAATACTGGGGAGAACACAATGTCACCTCAAGACCTGTGAGAGCTGTTACCTCTGTTCTGCTAGTGTTGTATTTGCTTTAAGTCACATAGCCAAAAAGAGTTTCTCGTAACATGAAATCTCTGAAATTATCAATTGCCATCATGAATTGTGCTCTTAATTGCTCTGGTAGCAAACAAAAACCTCTCTGTCTTGATAGTGCCTATACGAAAAATTAATTGCAGAACATCTGTGTTCTAAGAAAGATGTTTGTTATGTTCAGGAAGGCATTAAGTTCATTTTTCTATGTCAAAACCTTTTCTTTAAAGTTTGGTGTACAATGTGCTCCTTGATTTTTTGAGATATTCAGAATCTGGATGCTGGACACTGTCTTGAGCACCTTGACTCTACGTTGCCCTCTTTAGTAGGTGGTTGGACTAGATGACCTCCAGAGGTGCCTTCCAAGCTCAACCACTCTGATTCTGTGATTTATCAATTTCTACAAGGTAGCAGCTGTATGACCCCAGCTAGCTCTTAGCTAGCTCTTTTTCTAGGTATGCTGCAGTAATGTTCTAGTCTTCCAAAAAAAAAAAAA